>CAJVPT010006257.1:0-11241 GCA_910592055.1 Acaulospora colombiana
GTCAAGAAAGGTGTCAACCTACACTGGCCTGGCTGCAAGCTTTGTGAAGTTGATATTGGCTTCCCTTTTCTGACTGTGAATCAGTTTATATTGGCTTATTTTCTTCTTCTTAGGAAAGAGAAAAAGGCCAAGATTGTTGATATATGTTGTGTTTTCTCAGTGATCACCAGATTAAAACTATGCACGAAATGTTGTTCTGTGCTAAGATGTCTCTTGTATGTTGGTGTTGTGAGGGTATATGCCTTGAGTTGTATATGTTGTCTCTTTCCTTGGGTGTATTGCCTAAAAAGAAAATTTCTAAGAATCTGAGAGATTTGCGAAAAGAGTTTAGTAATAGTATTGTACTATATATACTGTAGATAGATACTAAGAATAGTTAATATATATAATATTTATTTAGTATACACATGATATAGAAAAGTAATTTATATATAAAGATGCAAACAGGAGGTATAAATAAAAAAATATCTGTATAGTTACTGAGTAAACTGAATTGGAAGTGAGTAAGTTGAATGTAACATAAAAATACTAAATAAAAATCGGGATTTTAATGAGAGAAGGTTTTTTTAGCAGAGGTCCTTTGAAGAATATAGAACACTTTTATTTTTCTTATTTCTTTTTCTTTTCATATAAGCATATTTGTATATTTTTAGATATCTCTCTTCCTTTTATTTTTCCTTTTCCCTATTATTTTTCTAGAATCAGTTCTTTGAAAAATAATTGGCAATAGCAACCTACTGGTAATGATGGATAAGTTAGGAGAGTCTTTATCTAAAACTTATTTCAGAGTGAAATATTGTCTCCAAGATCACACTTATAGGCTTGAAACCTATATGAGAATTGAAAGTAATAAGTGTGTCAATATGAGATTTTGTTTAATCAAAATATATTTGCCCAATATATTACAAGCAGTTTTGTTATTTATGATTTATAAATACACTATGCTGGCCTAACTACAAGTTTTTTTAAAAAAAAAAAGACTTTTAATTTACTATAGTAATAACCTGCAGTTGATGATATTAGAAGTTGAAAAAATTTTTATCTAAATTCTTAATAGGGTAACAAATTACTTCTAAAGTTGCACTTAAAGTAGTAATTATAAAGATTAATAAGCTAGTTAAAGTTTTTAGTTTTAGTGATTTATATTATATATATAGTTTACAATTATTTAATAAAATATATATAACTAAAACTCTTTTCCGTAAATCATTGACCAAAAAATTTTGAAACAAAAGTTAATAAAAATTCCACCAAAAACCAAACAAAAAGAACCTAGAGGGAGTCCCTCCAGGATCCTCGACAACACAGAAGAATACACCATTCTTGATGTAGTCCTTATTGATAACAAAACACCAAAAGTTTCTATTTTTTACAAACAAAATAAAACCTCTCTTGTTTATGCAACAAAACCAGCAGCCTCTATTCAAGTTCCTTCTCTACAACATTGTTTCTCTTCATGGCTTATCCCCATATACAAACTTGATAATAATGATTCGAATCAACCACTAGCTATTATTCAAGTTCTCTTTGAACCAAAACGTCCCTCCAAATTCTTCACTCCTGGTTTAAAAGTGACTGCCGAAATTCTTACAAACTTTGTAATACCTATTTTAAACCAATTTATGGAAGACCAAACAAATTTCAATCTATCCAAAAATGACAGAGAAATTGCTGTCAAAAAAGTTGTCAAAGAAATCATGAATTACAAACTCCATTGTCCTTGGAATCAAATCTTTATTTCTACCGATGAATCCTTCAACACTTTTTCTCTCAAAAAAAGGGAAACACCTATACCCCCTCCCAACACTCCTGTTGCACAAGAAGATCATTCCATGGAAACAGACCAATCAAATAAGGAGATCTGCAGTACTCCTAACATTGCTCAATGCATACCTGAATCTGATCATCATCATACTGATTCCTTAGTAGGCAATAGTCCTAAAAATAGCTCAAATGAAAGCACTAATCAAGATCATTTCCTCATATAATCTAGCATTAATTCAAATATGGAAATTGATCAACAACAACACAATCCTAACTGACAATCCTGGGCAGATGAAACTGAATATTCTATTAATGATCATGATATTAGAACCTCAAATCCCCCTAATCACAATTAAACAATATCTGAGACAGTTGATTTAATTACTAGTAAATCCAGAGATCCCAAAGCTTTAGTCGAATTATACATCAAAATCGAAGATCTTCCAACAATTTCATCACCAAATTCACTATCTGCGATCCTCACCAAATTGTTATATAGAGACAGATCATTCTTCCGCTCTTTCACCCAAATAAATGAGATTAAAGAAAATCATCAAAAGGAGTATGAAGCTATTGAAAAAGAGTTTCACAACAACTATATGAATAAACACAATATTGGATATATTAATTAGACCACGAAGAAAAAAATTTGAATCATTCTCAATAGATTCATCCTGGCCACATTTCTCAGATCGACCAATCTTTCTCTTCTTCATCACTGGCAAGCTGCTGAATTACTGGAATTTGGCTTTAACTTCTTTATCGACCCTACCATAGAAAAAATTGACTACAAAGAAATCCTGACTCAAACTGAGGAACAAATCAAAAATAAACTTCTGACTCTCCCCACAGATTTCTCTAATATATCTTCAAGAATCAAAATAAAACTCCTCCATCCCTTGCCTTAAGTAATCCCAGTCTTACAGGTAATGATGGGTCCCTAAAGTATTTAGCATATAAAATTTCGCAGATCACTTATATCCCTTTTTGAGGGACAAAATTCATAGCTCTTCACTTTAATAGGGACAAAAGTCAGGAAATGCTATAAATCAATAATCTAGATAATGGAGAACAATTGTGGGTAGTTTTTTTATAGTTATTAATTTAAAAATTTTAATTTTTCCTAGTGAGGGACATTTGACTTATGTTCCTGCCTCCCCCTTTAGGGACCTATCTTTACTTACAGGTGCTATAGCCAAAGCTTTTAGAAGTTTCTACAATTTCGATCTCCTTTCCAATAATTATTTCAAAAAATGTTCCAATTTACCCGAAGATCTAAATAACCTTCCAAGTGAATTACAAGGGGAATTTTCTATCAGAGAAAGATCCAAACTCTGAAATCTAAAAGACCTGATTAAGCCACTCAGGGAATTATACTACGTATCCTCAAAACTTCCAGACTTATACTTTGATCTTCCTCTACCAAAATCTCCACTCCCAGACTTGTATCAACAACTTCCTGAGAATCTAACAATCATGTTCCCCATTCTAAATGATTCAGCACAAATTCGTCATGCAATTACCAACCTCAAACAATATAACTTCGCAGTTCAATTCTTGCCAAATAACTACCTTATCCAAAAACTTCCACTTCCATCATCACACTGGCACAGTGAAAACACCGGTATCTTACTCCCCATCACAGATCAAGAACAAGTTAACACGCTACTCCAACAACTTTCCCCATATTACTCTTATTCCTTTCACTAAACTCAGAATGAATTGACCCATTACTCAAACAGCTCGACCACACCCCAATTCCCAATGACTTTTCAGTTATTGAACAAACATTAGGCATCTTCAAAGAATTGCTTAATCGAAATAACCCGACTTTTAATGAACATATCAAAAAAATCAAATCATCATTCTATGGTTCAATTCCTAGAGAGTGGATTACCCCCTATCTCCCAGAACTCCCAAGTATTGAAGTAATCACTGAAATCCTAAAGGAAAAGAATATTGAGATGGACCTCCCTATTAAAGACAACGAGAATTTTAACAAAAACTTAACAATTCTTAAAAACCTTTTCTATTTCCGCATCCTTTCTATCAAATTTATAATAGAATTAGAGTTGCCCAATTCCGAAGCAGCTCTTCTTCCCAAGTTTTATCAATAATTGAATCCACATTTAATAAAAGTCACTCTTTAGAAACCCACTCTTCATTACCCTTTTACAAACATCCTTCTATCAATTTATCATCTTCTCGCAAATCAAGCTCCCAACATCCACTCATATATTTAACACCCAAGTCATCAAAAATAAAAAAAAATCTTCTTACAATTTCTGTCCTAAATATCCAAGGATTGAATCAATCAGGAAAACTACAATGTCTAAACTCATCAATAGACAATCCCAGGAATATTCATATTCTTACTGAAAAAAACATACTGTACAAAAACCTCTACCTCAAAAACTTTACAACTACACAATTATAATCAGTATACCTACTGATTCCCCTAACAATGGAACAGGCCTACTTATTTCTAAAAACCTATCATGTCATATTTTCAAAACATATGCTGAAAATGAATTCTAGTGTGCAGCCCACCTAAAGTTCAAACCCAATATAGATGTTATCATCGTAGCCCTATACTTGCCACATGACAATAACCTTAGAGATAAAGCTATATCTTCTTTTAACAATTTAATATTACTATATCCAGAAGCTGAATTTATAATTGGTAGGGACTTTAATACATATTCTATAAAAGCCCCATCTATAAATGCTCCAACAAATAACTGGAAAAGGAAAATCTATCGACATATAAAGAACATGATTGATATAGCGAAAGCATCAGGAAAGGATCACCTTTATACTTACTATACAACAACAAGCACGTCGAGAATTGACCAGCTATGGATTACACCCAACTTAGCCAGCAAAATTCTAAGTTATAATGTTGCAGAAAATAACTCCATACCAACAGACCATAAAATGATCAATGCTTGCTTCCAATGGTTCGAATACAAACCACAATGTATTTTCTTTTCAACAAGAGCTTACCAATTTAACAAAGCCACAAAAGAACAGATAAAATCAATGCAAGAAGATATTGATCTATACCTTCTCAATGACCCGTATCCCACTTGGAACTCACTCGAAATTGCTATAAAAAAGTATTAAACTCAAACATTTCTATAAGAAAACAACAAACTCCATCAAAACCACAACAAACATCTCCAGAAATAAACAAAGCCATCAAACAAATCAAGACAGCCTTGCAAAAATCAAAAACATCAGGAAGAAATTTAAAATCTCTTCAGCAACCAGCCAAAAGTTTCTATAACAAAATCTCAACACTACCACCCAGCCCTAGATCTCTTTCTAAAACATTCAAAATGCTCCTAAAGGAAAAACAAATCCAAATGGCTAAACATATCAGTGATCAAATTCAGAGAAACATTACTGATAATTTCACAAGATTTTGGTCTAAACCAAAGCAATACATCAGAATGGCCATGAGAGCTCTTAAACCCTTCCTTGACTTATCAATCCTTCATAATGGAAATGAACTTCAAGATGACCCAGAGATTCTTAATGATATAATTATCAATCATTATCAGAATTATCTAACCCCAAAGAACTTCAAAATGGAGGAGAAATGGGTCTTTGAATACAATCCAAAACAAAACATACAAACTGATTTATACAATAATCTGATAGAGAAAATCACACTAGAAGAACTCATATCAACAATTGCAACATTTCATGGAAACAAGGCCCCTGGTTCCACAAAAATTCCATATGAATTATGGAAACATATAAGTTCAAATACACAAAAAACAATTATAAATCTTTTTAATGACATTTTTTTAAACAGTCACCCTCCTAGACACTGGAAAAGCTCCATTATTACACTTTTACCTAAGAAGCTTATATGGTCGCATAGTTTAAGTGACACATGCCCATCGCTCTTATAGAAACAAGTAGAAAGATTTTCACAAAAATTTTAAACACTCGATTATCAAACATCATTCTGAACAACAATATTCTCTCATTATCTAATTTTGCCGATACAAAAAATCAAAGCACTTTGGAACCTATAGCTATCCTGAGATCCTTAATTAGCTTTTCATACAACTTTAATAAGAATTACTGGCTGGCATCATTTGATATCTCAAAAGCCTACGACTCAGTCAATTTAAAAAGTTTGGAACTAGCCCTCACCCAAATAAAGACTTCAACAAATTTTAACAACCTAACCTTAAACCTTCTAAAAAAATGTTTGATCCAATTCATTGCACATTATAGTCTGACTCCCTAAATAGTGATATCCCAAGGCTTAGATCAAGGTGAAACAATAGCTCCATTACTCTGAACAATATTTTATGATCCGGTCATCTCTAGAATTCATAACACCCTACCACATTCAGACAGAATTTTTGCATATATTGATGATGTAGCAATATTTTCTCAATCCTTAGGACCACTACAGATGGTAACAGATATATTTACTTCATTTCTAAAAATGAACCACATAACATGTAACAAAACAAAAACTGACCTGATCACCAGCCACTCCATGAAAAGTGACAAAAGAAAACAAAGCTTAATAGTTGAAGGCACACACATCATATCAAAACCTTTCAATCAGCCAATCAAATACTTAGGCATATACTTATCTGAAAAGTCTCCAGACATGGCCATGAAGAGAAACTTACTAGATAAAACAAGTAAATTCGCTGAATGCATATCCCAACAAAAGTGATAGAATGGCTCTATCACCAAGTAGGTTTCACAATGAATCATTCCAGCTCAACTTGAGTATGCCCTCCAAATAACTCCACTAAAAAAAAGTGATCACAATAAACTATAAGTGACAACAAACAAAACAATTAAAACAAAACTAGGTGTTAAATACACCATTACCAACAAGATGGTCTATTTTCAAGCTGGCTTAAATCTCATTTCATTAAACAATCGCAAAAGTCAAACTCTTATCAAGCTCCTGGTTACGACCTTAGCAAGTCCAATCACTTTTTCATTTATCAAAAAAGAAATTCACTCAATCCAAGCCAGCTCAGCCATCTGGGAATGCCCTCTATGCAAACCCCAATTATTCCAATCCTCATGGATCACTGAAGCAGCCTTACTCTCACATAAATATCACATCAATATTTGCCCTACGGAATGCCCTTTTGAGAATGGTGATGCACATCTCTCGATAGAATTATATACTAGCATCCCAAAAACAATAGTACTTTATTTATATAGACAGAATATGAGATCGATCAAACAATTCTTTTGCTTCAACTCCATAATCAAAAATTCATGGAACAAATTCCACACAAAAGTGGGGAAGATCAATCCAGGACCAATATCTACATGGTTCTCAAATATAGCCAATATATCTCCACCTATCAAGGGTAGCATGCTCCTGAAACCTAATCCAACTTCATTGTTCTGGGCCTTCAACACAATAGACCAATCTCCTGAATTCATAAAATCATGCAGAAATAATAGAAACACATCAACTATTAAAGGACATCATCATATACTTGAATTCCACACATATCAGATAGTACCATGCCACTGCCCCTCTCAGCCATGCATAATTTCCCGACCTATAATTAAAGTGATATCACTATGGCATAAGAAAAAAAACAATTCTTTTTAACTGCTGAATAACTTAGAAGAAATCAAAGCTCAACTTTTGTCAACACAACCTGTTTCACTACCCTTTATAATTATTTCACCTGATCAAGCTAGAATAACAAGTGCATCTAATAAGATAACAATAACTCAACATTCACAACTCATCTGCCTAGAAAAATCATCAACTTGAATATTATTCTCCAACCTTTCTAATTCATCTAATAAAATCTGGACCATTTTGATAAATCAAATTGAAATGGCTGACTCGAATACAACTATCAAATGTTACCTTCCTGTAAATCTATTGTCTCCCTTCCCCTCATATATAAACAAACAAATTAGAGTTCTTTATAGTCACCTTATTAATTATTGCCAAAATCTAGTCAAAACAAAAAAGATCATGCTGGAGTTCTCAAAAGAAAAAAAACCCAATTGAATCATTAGCTAATAGTACAATCTCGCCACTTCCATCTATCAACTTTAATAACTATAATCCATCACCACGCATCAATAGCAAAATAGGTACCAGTATCATACATTGGATCAAATTTATTAACAATTCTTGCAATCTAATTGCAGCCACTCTTAGTACTGACATGTTTCACAAACCCGAAACTATTGACAAACTTAAAATACTTAAATTAGCAAACAAGAAATGCTGGTCTGCTGACAAAACAAAATTCAGAACTTTAGTAACATTCCGAACAAAACTACTCCTTAACTCTTTATCCACAAGATCTAAACTCAACAAACGATATCCATTACTCTACCCAAATACCAAATGTCCTAGATATGAATATCCTACAGAGGATCAAACCCATGTTTTTACATACAATGAAAACAATGAATATCTGAGTCAAAAAGCAAAAAAACTCAGCATTTTTTTTAAAGAATTAATCAACAAACAGTCAACAAAAAGTCCCTTATCATGCAACCTTAATAATCTCCATCAGTTTAATAATAGTGCCATTTTACTTAAAATAGCATTAGGAGCCTCTAATCAAGTTTCTAATCAACTCAACAAACCAAAACACAAAGCACAATTAGCCAACAAATCTCTTAAAATTCTTAACAAGATTTGGAAACAACGATTTGCCACAGCGAACACAGCCTCTCTTAATGGAATCAAATGGAAACCCACCAAGGCAATACTGTCCATCTCTAATAGCAATAATAATAACTACAAAGATTTTCTTCTTGAACAAATAATACAGACATCAAATTACCTTAACAATGCTACTAACCTATCTATTTTTACTCTATCAATAATATCATCGTTTTCAAATAAGCATTAGCTATTTGACCTTTGCATAATGCATCCAGTCAATAACTGGTAGTTTGTCATGGAAAGCAAATTGCAATAGGCTATAGTTAATTTACAATGTAAAGACTATTAATGTTAAGCTAATGAATTAAATTTCTAATAAAAGCCCATATTTAATGCTTATTTGTGATAAAAAAAAAATAAAATAAGATATATATAACTAACCTAATAGAGAATTTTTTTTTTTAATAAAAAACATTTGATCTAATTTATTAAAATTTTTTTACCTTGATAAACTTTTAAACTTTTATTTTTTTATCTTGAGAAATTTTAATTTAATGTTTTATTTAAATGAAAATCGATGAATAGAAATTGATTTGATGTCATAAGTAGTAACAAAGAAAATAAAATATTCTTTTTTGAAGTTTGAATAAATAATATTTGAGAATATTGAAAAATATAATAAATATTATTGAATATATATGATAAAAAACTAGCTTAATAAAACAATAAAAACTTGTAATTTCAATATTAATTAGGTTAGCTATGTTATTGATAATTATTTAATTTTTATCTAGATTTACATATTTAAAAATCTATAGTAGTTCTAGTTAAAATAAATTATAATAGATTATTATTAAACTGTATATATTGTTAATCTATTTAATAACCTCCAAATCAGATAGATAAATAGAATAACTATAGCAATAATCAACTTTAAGGAGAATATCTCAATTATGATATATTAAAGTTGATAATTAAAGGATAGTAGAGATTACACAAATATGTTGAAAGAGATTTTAAGTGATTTAATTTAGTTAAAAGGTTTATTAAAGATATATAATATCAATGATAAGAAAATTCAATAGAAAAAATCTTGGATCAATTGTTTTAAACAGCTGACCTTTATATATAGCATATAATTAAATATTAATTATTTAGTAATTAAAGTAATCAAAGTTACAAATATTTAATAAAGTACATATAACTAATCTAACAGAAGGTTAAAAAAAAATTAAAGTAACCAAAGTAACCAAATTTTTCAAATTTTTCAAATCAGGCCAATATGCTTACTTGGGTAATCTAATAATTAAATATAGATAATATATAATAATAAATAAAGAAATTAAATAATATATTTTATATAAATTACTATTTTATCCTAATAATTGAATTTATTCTATGAACTAATAAGACACACCTTGTGTCAAAAGTATCATGTAATCTAAAAATAGAACTAGAGTAATACAATAGATAAAAATTATAGATAATAATTAATGAAAAATATAATTATTATTATTATTATTTTTTTTAAACCCTCTGTCAGGCTAGGTATGTGTGCTTTATTAAACATATGTATACTTTACATTGAAAATGTATTGCTAAAGCTAAGTCTCTACCTAACTCACTCGTCTCTATTTTAAGAATTATTAAAACTCTAAGTGCAACTTCGGGAGTGATTTATCGCTCCGTTAGCAGTTCAGGTAAAGACCCTTCCAACTGTTAACTTCATTGCCTGATGGTTACTACTGTAGATCACTCTGTGAGGTTCTGACAGAGCTTAAAACCCAACCATTTTATTCTATACTCCACTCTTCTTGTCAAAATTTCTTATAGGCTTTCATCTTCAAGGTTTTCTTTTTCTGTTAATGAATTTTTTTTCTTCTGAAATGTAGTTTTCTGACCTGAAAGACAAGAAGATCTTTTTGTCTTGTCTTCATTACTGATTCCTTGTTTTCATTCCCATTCAATTACCTTTTCATATCTCTTGTTCCAGACTTCTTTTCAAATTTGGTTGCAGACTCTTTTTTGCATTTTCAATATCCACTTTCTTGCTGTTCTTCCTATACATTTATCTTGACATTTTAGATCTACCACTTCTAAAATAAGGTCATTTCTTATAAGGCCAAAACAGAAACTTAGTATATTCTGACTTGTTCCAGAAGTCTATTTTACTACTTTAGTGATTCACTTGTTAAACTCTCCTATTTCTTCATAGTCATCAATGCTCAGCCTAGAATTTTTTTCTTCAGCCTCTCTCTTTCTTTCCTATAATAATTCTTTAAAGTTTCTAGTGATTTCATCTACTCCTTTGTTCTATGCCTTTTGTAACTGATCTTTATAGGCTAAATATTCTAACAAATATTCTATGGTTTCATCTTGTTGGCTACATGTAATGCATTTCACTTGCTTATATAGATCTGGTCTTCTTACAGCCAACTTACTTAAAGTGAGTAGCTCATCATTGATCAGTTTGATAAAAAAGCTTCTTTGTTGGGATTGTTTAAAAGATGTATTCTACATGTGTCCATCCTTGATCCTTTCTCATACTAAGTCCCATGTGTAAGCTTGGTGTTCTGAAATCTGGGGGCTCTATTTTTTCTCTGTTCTGTTTTGTTGTATCCACCGGTAAGCTATTGTCTTATTATTAATGTTTTCGAGGAACTGTCATATTGGATTAGCTAGAGTTGTTCTTTGCCACTTGATTTCAGTTATAATTTTGTGTGAAGTGAGGTCTTTCCATTCAATTGATCAAATTTTTATGGCTTCCTTAGCTAGGGCATCTGCTTCTTCATTATATGGGTCATTTGAGTGTGCCTTGACTTTTGTGAGCT
>CAJVPT010006258.1:0-11241 GCA_910592055.1 Acaulospora colombiana
CAAGAAAAGCTAGCTTTACACACACAAGAAAACACTTTTACATACAAAAACCTTTACTTTCAAGCAAGCTTTATACTATACACAACCAATCAGTAACAAATATCAAAGAGATTTAAAGAAAATCTATCTTTTCTATACAATGTTTCTTTCTTTACAGAGAAAAGAAAAACACAAGAATACTAATTCACAGTAAGCTTTTTGAGACCCAACCTCAACTCTACAAACTTTCAGCCAGGCCAGTGCAGGGTAACACCTTTCTTGATATCAAGAAAAGTCTTGAAAACAATAACTCAAGCTGATAAATCAGTTTAAGTTCAAGGTTTACAACATCTAAGAAGATGTTCAAATTTCTTTTGCTCAATAAAATAGAGTTTCAAAACAACATAACAACTGATTACATCTAAAATACATAATGCAAAATCTGTCACATTGATGATTTCACAATAACAAGCTCATATAACAAATATAAACTTTAAAACAAATATGTTTTGTTTATAATCCTTCATATTATATCTATTTTTAAATTTGATAAACAAAGTTAATTATCTTCAAATAAGATTTGTGATAGCAAAACAACAATAGTTTATTTTAGTGACATGTAAACTTTAGACTACATTATCTATCAAAACAGTCAATAAGTTTTTCTGTATCATGTGATCTAAACATATCAATGAAAAGACATAGAATAATGTAAGTAATAAAAAAGAGAGAAGCACATATTATAGATACACTGATTCGACTGTCAAACAAATTTGACTAACATAAAAAACTTTAAGTAATACAAGCTATTTTCAATATAGCTGCTACTCCAGAAACTATGCAAGACCCGATCCCTTAATCAAACAGATACTCAATCCTAGATAATATTATTACTTGAATCCTAAATGTCAATCAAACTACCTTTGTCAAAGCCATAATTCTTAAGCAACATATCCTATATCTGTGGACTTAAGAACAAGAGAAAGATAAAGATCTTTTAGTGCCATATTTAGAAGATAAATATTTTGATCTAATCGAACAGGAGAAACAATCACAATATATCTTTTATGAAATATTAACAGCCCAATTTACTGTATGATGAATAGCAATTCTTATAATATAGACCTGGAAAATAATATAGATGTTTAATCAACTATAACAATAGAAATTCCTAGTAATACTGAAATAGAAATGGGTGACAAGGAAGTAAAAGACCAAATAGAAATAGAAAAGATTATAGAAAAGATTAAAAAAAATAATATTATAGAACAATTTGCCTATGAGACAAGAAATAGATCATCATCTTTCAATATTAATCCCTTTCATATTAAAGAAAATAGCAAATACAAAATAGAAATTCTTACATGTAGACTTCCAGAAGAATCTGAAAATGAGAGGATTAAATACCTTCAAAATACACTAAGCCTGTCAAAAGTCTTTAACATTTTAAGAAGGACTTTTTCAATGAAAATACTTGGACTACGTTCTGTTGTGAGTAAGAAGAAGATGCATTGTGATACCTAGAAAAAATCAATAAAAAAGAAAGAAAAAACTTTACTGTTATTCCTTTGGAAGTGGAAAAATAAATGAACTCTAAGAATGTAATACACAAAAAGATTTTTCTACAAAAGACTAAAAATGACAAGTCTTCATTAATAGTCACCTTAATTGATATTAATCGAAATTATTCATGTCAAAAGATTAAAGCTACCTTATTAAAATAGAAAAATACAACAAATATTCATATTTATAATCACTCACATTCTCAAAGAAGAATAAAAGCCTACATTATACCTCATCAACAGTTCAAGAATTTAGAGGAAGAATGAATGATTCATATTAATAAAGAAATTGTTAGAGCTATTTTCACTCAACATAAACCAGATGATAAAAAAATTAATCAAATAATCAAGCAGTACAATTTTCAATCTTTAAAACTATATAGTACTTATAAATTACTACTAGTCTGGTAGCTCAAGTAGTTAGACATATCAAGGCCAAAGTATGCTTTACTCCCAGAAATTCACTTATACTCAAAAGGCAAGGCTATATTGTTATATGTTTCATATTATCATAAGATCTTAAGAAAACACTAAAGCAACATATCTTTATGCATAACCATAAACTTACATAGAGTGATAAAGAATATTTTAAAAAAGAACAAGACCTTTTATCTAATAGACAATATCACAAGAAGACTTCAGAATTAGATAATAAATCAATATAATTAGATACTGAACAGATAGATAGAGAAATAGGGAGAATTGATATTAGATGCAATAGAAAATTAAGATGGAAGTTTAACTCTAGAAAAGAAACTAATAAATCCAACAATGATATGAATGAATCATATACTTAGACCAGGAGCAAACCAGTTATATATACAATCAAAACAAGGCAAGAACCTAAATTCAAAAGAGCTGAATATATTTGACTAACAGGTAGTAATAATGAATCCATCAACTTAAACAGAAAATGGAATCAGGGGACTAATCGAGAATTCAGAAGTTTAAACAGCTCAAACTTTGAAAATAATGGGTCTACTCCTTGACAACAGATCTTAGCTAATCTAGAAAAAATAAATACAAGAATTAGTAGAATAGAGCAACAATTCAAAAAATGTTCTTGATCAGAATGCAAATAAGAAATCCAGTAATTATAAAGTTCACCAGTTTAACCACAGTTCTCTAAAAAAGAATTGGACTTCCAAAAGGAATACAACTTTTCTCAGGAAATAATAAATTCAATGGCAGATATAATAAATAATAATATACTTAATAATAAATTCTCAAATAATATAAACTCTTTAAATAATATCATTTCAACAATAAAATCTAATACTATCAAAATATCAAAAAGCTATACTCTTTATCAAAATAATAACATCAAATTATTTATTAATAACATTATAACTATAGGAATACATAATGTGAAAGATATTAATATAATCCTTGATCAATAAAGGCTCTGAAAAAAATCTAAGAGATAGATATTTATATTCTTGGAATTTGTGAAACAAAACTTGCATTTGAATTTGATGCAATTGCTTTCAAATTTCAAGAAACACATAAGTTTTTTCATAGCAGTAATAAAAGCAGACCTAGAGGCTCTGAAGTAGGCCTTTTAATTAAAAAAGAATATAAAAGAAAGCTAGCATATATAAACAAGATAGAGGGTCATATAATAGGAGCTAGCTTACTGTCAGCAAAGAGTAAACTCGCAATTTTTCAAGTTTACTTACCTTCTGACAAAAAAGAAAATAGATATCTACAACAAATTTTACAGAAGAAAATTCATAAAAAACAGAAAAGAGGCTTTAAAGTAATCATTATGAAAAACATTAATGTTGTAATTAATTTTACAGCAGATCAGTTCCCTGTTCATAACAAGATATATACTAGACATAGGAGAGCTGAAATCAGATTATTTAATTTCTTAGAGGACTAAAATTTTACAGATGTTCAAAGGCTTTGAGAGGAAGAAGGTAACAGTACTTTTACAAGGTTAAACAAGTTAGTTTATAGCAGAATTGCCTATATTTAGGCCACAATTAAACTGAGTCTTGAAAACTTATAGAATTTTTATAATATATCAATGGAAACTTCAACTAGCAGTAATTATACACTTCTAATAGTTTATTTAACAATGGACAATTTGCTTAAGAAAAAAGAGCAGAAATCACAAAGAACTAAAGATATTAAAATCCTAGATACTACTAACTCTATGGATATCCAGTGGAAAAAGTTTAAAATCTGGACAGATATTACTTTCTCCAATCTTAAAGACCAAGTATATATAGAGTCCTCAAGTAACTTCAATGTATTACAAATACTGGATAAGACCTGACACCTGTTAAAATCTACTATTATTAGAGGAGCCTTTAAGACTTTAAAAACAAAAAGAGTATATTCCAACTTCAAAAGAAAATCCAAAATCAAAAGCGCTATCCCTAAATATGACTTTAATACATATAGAAAAACTAATAAAATTCATAATCTACTTAAAAAATCTCAAACAATATAGGAACTGTCTATTAAGAAAGAGATTTTAATAGTAATCAATAGGCTTCATACCCTATGTGATTATACATTTACTCAAGACTTATCATTTTCTCAAAATGCTGCTGATGTTGAAATATAGCTGAAACAAATTGTCAAAATAGAATTGACCTTATGTACAATTTGTAAAAAAAAATGAAAGTCTTTATATCAAAAATCAAATTAAACATGTTCTTAAAATTAGATGTGAGATTCTTAAAAGCAATAACAAACAAATGTTAAACTGTATTCTCAATAGAAAATGATCCAATATAGTAATTAATAGACTCTTAGTATAAGATTGCAAGAATTCAACATATATACTGTAGCTACAAATTCACAATCATTAATCAACAAGTTAAAACCTATTCTTAAAAAGCCTTCAAGAAAAAAAAATCCAATTTCAAAGGCATAAATCTCGATTGGAAAGTAGAATATCAGTCCAAAGAATGGATCAAATCAGAATGGTACCTTCCTCTAAATGAAGAAATTTCAATAGAAGATCTTGATAAAATACTAAGAAGTCTTCTTAACAAAAAGGCATCTGGCCCCTCATAGATCAGTTATAAGATACTAAAGAATTTAGATTCAAAAGAAAAAGCTATATTAATATAGCTTTTTAATATAATTCTTGAAAATGGTCAAATATCCAAAAAATGGAAAAGCAATAACATATATCTAATACCCAAGCTTAAACCATGGCACTGTAATCTTGAAAATATCAGACCAATTGTGTTACTGAAAAAAGTGAGACTTTGATTTATCAAAATAGTAAATAAATACTTGGCAACTATTTTCGAAAAGCATGATATCTTGCAAGAATCAAACTTTGCCAGCCTACAGGGAAAAAGTACTGCTGAATCCATTCAACTTTTGAACAATATATATGAAGAGACCAGAGAAAAAAGAAAAGAATTATGGGTACTTTTTCAAGATACAACAAAAGTCTATAATACAATTAGTTTGGAAATATTGGAAAAAGCAATATTAAGAATTCAAATTTCATTAGTAACAAGACAATTGCTTATTAATCTTTTTAAGAACATAAAATATTGTACTATTCTTCCTACAGGACTTTTTGATCCATTTATAGTAGGGGATGGTATTGATTAAGAAAAAACAATATCTCCATTATTTTGGCAAATTTTCTAT
This sequence comes from Acaulospora colombiana, assembly GCA_910592055.1. Lineage (NCBI taxonomy): Eukaryota > Fungi > Glomeromycota > Glomeromycetes > Diversisporales > Acaulosporaceae > Acaulospora > Acaulospora colombiana. The sequence continues at coordinate 5,169 of CAJVPT010006258.1, forward strand.
GACCTAATACTCTGCAAAATTCAAAATAAGTAGAATTATGGATATACTATAGAAGAAGAGTAGATATTTAATTTCCAGATATCAGAAATTAAAAAGAAACTATCTATTAGACAAGTAATTATTGTATATATGGATGATATAACCTGGGATAGCTAGATCTAAGCAAGACATAAAGAACATTTTAGAAGAGGCCAGAAAATTCTATATAGTAAATAATTTACAGATTGATAATAAGAAGTCAATTTTGCTTACAATGAATCAAAATAAGCTGGAAACTGGGATAGTTTATGCTGATATTGACAAAACAAAAGTCAAGGAAATAAACAAAGATGATTAGGCACAATTTCTAGAAGTTTGGTTTAGAAGAAGACATAATAATAAGAATACTATTAACTTGTTGAAAACTGAAATTAGCTTTATAAATCTAACAATCAGTAAAAAAACTATGACTAAGAAACATGCCAGATATATTATTAATAGAGTTCTGATTCTTCAGTTAGAATACTATATACAGCACACATATATTGGGGAAAAGATATGCAATAAGTTTATAGCAATGTATAGGAAAACTTTTTAGAACAAAGCCTTTATCTGTAGTACAATGTCAAATAGTTGTATTTATAATAAAAAGATATTAGACCTCAAGAGTATATGGAAAATCCAACTTGAAAGTCATATAATCTCTCTCTTCTATCAGCTAAACAATTCTAAAAATCTAGAAATAGCAATGATTATCTGTCTCAAATAGAATCTGTTGAAATACTGGAAGTCTAGAAATATCTTGAAATATTTAATAGAAGCAGCTTTCTTTGAAAAAAGTAATTTCACTATTACCACTTTGGCCCTTGCAAGTAAACTTCCAATTACATATCAAAGTTAAAAATAGAAAGACCTTTTCTAAGTCAAGGGTGATTTACTTTCTATTAAGTCAATTCTTAAGGAGTATAATTATAAAAAGGCTATAGTATTCCTTAAGAAATACAATATAATATTCTTGGATCAATTAATTAACACAACTATAGGAACAATTAGAGAATTAAAAGCAATTCAAATATTTTTTGGAAATAGAAAAGGTCATATTCTCAAATAGTATAAGTAAGTTGTTTCTCGGATTACAGAAAAATAAAATTTGCTTAGAAGCTCACTCAAAAATTTAGAATAGTACAATTATGAAATCTGAATAGAATAATTATCAAATACACTAAACAAAAGAAAGACTTATTGGGGAATTACTATCAATCTATCCAAAAATATGATAGGAAAAGGCAAGAAAGCTCAAGAAAATATGATCTTCACTCCATACTAACTCAGTTATAATCATACTAATAATTCGACCCTATATATCCAGATTTATTCAAGTTAATAATAATAATTTCACTTTTAAAAACATATCTCCTGCCTCAATTTAACAAGTCTAAAAGTACACAGATAAGAAAATCATTACTGTTTCTTGGTAACCCAACAGATTGGATACCTAACAACTCAAAACAATATAGATCTGACACTTGGAATATATTAACAACATGTAAAGAAGTAGTGATAGGAAACTAGTATATTTTATTAATAGAGCTGACCATTTGCTAAAAAAACATATTAAAAAATTTACCAATGTTTTTAGATTTAATCAAAACAATGGACATAAAAACTTTACTTTTTACACTGATGGGTCCTTTAAGAATAAAACAAGAGATATTAAAACAAAGTGTCAGATAGGTTTCGCTTGGATTCAGACTTAAGACAATATCATCATCAACCAATTCTCAGCAGAAGGATTGCTATGACCTTCAGTAGCAAGAACAGAAATACTAGCAATATTGATAGTATTCTACACTCCATCTCAAGATACTAATGTTACTATTTTTATGGATTGCAAAGTAGCTATTTGAATATAAAATACCATACAATTATAATCACTGATGTTATTTAGAAAATGGATCAAAATAATTAACTGATTATTTTTAACAAGGATAAGAAATCTAGTTAAGGAAAAAATCTTACCTTAATATTAGAAAAGGTCTATATATATAAAGAAGATTATTTCAACAATATGATAGATACACTAACAAAATTAGTTAAAAAAGAAATTCCAATAGAATGGCAGCACACACTAGAAATGGGTGAGTCTTTTCTATAGCTATATGGAAAGATCTGACTATTGACATTAGTATTTGGAAGTTCAATAAAAAATAGAATCATAAAAAATCAGCCTTGACTGGAGTAATCAATGACAGATTCAAAATAGATAAAGTAAAGAGGAAACCAATATAAACTGGACAGTTTTTTAGAGCCAATTTAATATACATCATACATTGTATATATCCTTCAAGGATAACAAGAACAAAAGTTTTTTGATGAATCTTACTCACAATGAACTTCCAATATTACAGATACTCAAAAAGTGAAAACCAGAAGTTTATAAATCAACTACTTGTATCAAGTATAGAATCTATTAAGAAACAACTGATCACCTATTTTTGTATTTAGCAATAACTTTGAAAGACTAAATATTTGAAAAGAAGCAAGTAAAAAGTTGGTTCAATATATTACTGATCAAGTGAAGGTTAAGAAAGAAGATTAAAAAGCTATATATTAAATAGTTAATATATGATTCAATGAGATAAAGCAATAGAAACAGAGTTTTTTAAAAATAATATATGGATATATGCATAAAGACAAAATGAAAAAATTGAAAACTTTATCAAACTACACTATAAGATAAAGCTATTTATCACAAAGAAAGCTATAGGAAGACTGTGTCAACAAATATAAAAAAATGTTAAAAAAAAGATATGAAACGAATGTTGTAAAGTAGTAATTGAATGAAAAAAGACTTTGAGTATTGATAGGAGATCAAAATAACATCAAGTTCTGAAGAACAAGTTTGAAAATACAAAAAATTTAGAAAAAAAGAATAGTCCTCTATTATATAAGATATTATATAAAGAATAATCCAAAGGTATAAATCTTGAAAAAATTATTGAAAGATAGATAGTAAAAGAGGAAATGTGGTTAGATATTTGATCTGCTATTTAGAATTTTGAGTAATTTACAGTGATAACCTGTAAGCAATGAGTTTGATAACTAAAAAATAAACCAAATTATTAAGCGAGCAAAATATCATCTTCTAAGTTGTATTTAGAGAAGTTAAACTTTTAAGACAGGTGAGCTGTCATGTGAAAATTTTTTAAATTATATAATATTTTTAAAATATACAATAAAAATAAGTTGTATCAGCCTGATGATGAATTATAAAAAAAATAAAATAAAGAATAATATACTAAATACTTTTTTTTTAATTAGTATAATTATTATAAAAATCTTGATCTACTGTATATATTTTATTTTTATTATTTTAAGCTTTATTGAATTAATAATACTATAAAAAAAAATTGTCTTTATTAATTCTTTGACTATACATTGTAATCAAATTTATATTTGACTAGTGTGTCCAAGTGGAATTGCTTTTAAAAGAACAATTTTCAAAGAAATAATTAAAAAAATAATTTATAATAAAGAAATATTCAAGAATAGATTTATCAAGAATCCTTTAAACAGTGTCACACAGTATTTCACAAGAAATATGGTTCGCTCAGAATCCAAGTTTATTAATAAATCAAGAAAACTAGGACAATTCCTTTAATCCTAAAATCAAAAGAAGATATTTAATCTCCTAAAAAAAAAATGAAGTTATATTCAAATGTTCAAAGTCAAGTGAAGCTATCTACAAACTTATCCTACCTTTGAGTGAATTATGACTGCTTATATACTTGTAAAAATGGATCACTTGAGCCACTTAGACCTCCTGGATCTCCTAGGCCTCCTGGGTTGCCTGATCTATGGTAAATTATATCACATGCTACATTTGATAAAGTGATCTATGCTAATTAAGTACCAATAAGAATATCAAAGAATATCAAAGAAATAATTATAAATAAACAGATAAAAATGGAAATATAATAAAGATCATGACTAAAAAATAACTATTCAATGGTATTAGAGGCTATTTTTATCACAACATAAAGAATATATTTACAATAAGTTTTTTTATTTTATTGTTAATAAAGTTTTAATACTTTCCTTAAAACAATTTGAAATTTGATTTCAAAAATCATTATTATCTTTCTTTTATTGTTTATAAATTTTTTTACTTCAAAACAACTTTTAATAATTAAGAAAAATCAAGTAACACCTTTAATATTAATGACAAAAAAGTTTTTAAAGAAAGAAAAATTAATCATAAAATATTTGAAAATCTTTTTAGTCTTTAAAATAAGATATTTATAGAGGGTTTTTTAATAAAAAGATTTATTTTCTTTTTTTTTATTGTTTTAATTCTTTAGAAATTTTACTTTTATTGTTTTTTGAGAAATTTTATCTACTTTAATTTAACTTTGAATTTTAGATAATATAAATTCTTATTAATACATAATCTATAAATAATTGATATTATATATATAATATAAAAAAAGTTTATTGTAAAAAAAAATTTTTAATAAAATATATACAATATTAATTATTTATAGATTGTGTATTTAAATTTGAATCAAATTTATATGATCTCTAGTTTTTAAAATATAAACAAGCTTCTATTGATTATAGTTAAATATTTTAATGATATTATTGATAATTAAAAATTATGTTTTAAAATTTGTCTTTAAAAATTCAAGTCTTTTAAAAAAAATATTCATATTATCAAAAGATTAAAGATAAATAATATAAATTACAAATTTCATCTCTTTTATAAGTTTATTAGATAATATAAAACTTTTATGAATAAAAGTTAAGATCTAAATATTTCTTTTGAGATATTTCAATCTGATACTTGTTTAAATAAATAGTCAGTTGAATTAACTTATCCAATATTATAAATAATAATAAAAAAGATTTCTTTTGTGATTCAAATAAAACAAGAAGAATATTTCAATACAACAATTTTTTGAAAAAAAATTTGCTTTGTTTCTAAACTTTTTTGATAGGATTTTAGATTTTTTTCCTTTTTTTTTTTAACTTAATAATTCATAATTATCAAGTAATTTATAATAACAAACTGGTAATAATAAATCTAAAGAATATATGTTTATTTTAATCCTTTAAAGAAGTAAAATATTATTTTTTAGACCTGAATTAGTTTGTTTCAATATAATAATAAGTTAATTATTATATAAAAAATCTGTAATACTGTATTATAGATAATTAATAAAACTTCTTAATAAATATTAAATCATATGATATGATTATACAGTAGATTAAAAAAAAATAGTAATGACTATATTATAAAAAAAATACTTAAAATCATTATAAATTTTTATTTTTAACTTATAGATCAATAGTACAGTAGTAGTACTCTCAAGTCACAATCACAAAGTTTATAATTTAATACCACTTAAGAATTAAACAAATAATATTTTATTTTGATCAGATTTGTCAGTTATTTTATAAAAGTTGTATTCAATTATCTGAAACAAACTTTTAATTAGATTAGACTACAAAAAATAGAATTTTTGACTTTTCATCAATCAAGGACTAAAACTTATAGTTATACTATTGAAAGGATTGTATAAAAAAGACTTTTGGTTTGATCTATTATAAACATATCAAACTTCTACTCCAAAAACTATCCTAACTTAGAATATCTCAATTTAATGATTGCTAAATGAAAGATCAGCTATATAAACTTATTTGTAATATTACAGATGAGTGATTACAACAGATCGAATTGGATTGGATTTTAACTAGATTCGATCTGATTTGATTTTTATGAATACAAATCGGATATGGATCCGATTTGTTTTAAACTGATCCAATCTGATTCGAAACTATAATAGTTTGATCTGATCCGATTTGAATCCGAATTTGATTTGATTTGATTCGATCCGAATCTGAATCCAATTCAAATCTGATTCTAAATCCGAATCTGATTCAAAATTAAATCTGATTCAGATTCAATGCAAAAACAACTTGAAACCAATTTGGTACATTTTAAATTTGTTTCAAAACATGTTCCACTATAACTGCTTTAATTTAACTAAATTAAATTAAATATATTTAAATTAATCTGGCTTTATTTTAATAA
>CAJVPT010006259.1:0-11236 GCA_910592055.1 Acaulospora colombiana
ACTTTACTTTTAGAAATTGTTGAAGTAATTAAGGCCGATTCCGATGGATAGCTTGTATTAGCATTTTTAATATTGATATTGTTATGGCTAGTTAAACTACTACTTTCATCATATACAATTTATATGCTATTAAATAAATTTTCATATTCCATTTTTAAAAGAAATAAATTAAGCAAAAGCAAAGGATACAATAAAAGTAATTAAGCAATAAAACTATAATATCAAAAGAAATGGTTAAAAAATCATCAATAAGAGCAAAGTATTGAATTTTTTTAACTTGTCTTTTATATTGTTTTTTTTTTAAAAAAAAAAACTATTTTAATTTCCTAGATAGTTCAATTTTAATTTTCTAGATAGTCGTTTAAATAAAATTAAATAATTATATAACAATTTATATAGACTGGTGCATATCTGTTTTGAATTATATTGGATTTGATCTGAATTCGATTTGAATTCGATAATTTTGTAAATTTAAAATTTGATTTGATCCAAATCTGATTGGATTAAAAATTTTGAAATTTGATTTGATCCAATTCATATCCGATTCACAGATCAAATGAATTTAGATCAAAATTGTGAACACTAGTTAAAGTGTTGCATATTTTTCAAAATAATATACTATGTTATATGTGAAACTCTATTCTGGGTATCAATACACTGTTTAAAATATAGAATGTTTGTTTATCAGTCAATCTTTTATTCTTTAGGACTCATGTAATTGTGTTGATCTCTCGAGTATTTATTCTTTTAATTCAACTATTGTCTTTTGTTTACTAGTCCAGATCTCCAGAAATCTTGTATGTTCAGTTTTATCTAGCTAACTAACTGTTTCACTATTAATTCCTGCTTTAACTTCTTCTAGATAGTGATTAAAATTATTAATAGTAACTAGTACTAATTTGTTACTATTAATTTGGAAGTCATTGGTTCTATAAAAGATCTTGCTTCTTTCAAAATATTTTTCATGTCTTTTTTAGATCTTGCTATCCATGTAGGATCATTCATAAAAGCAATAGTTGCATGTCTAGATTTCAATTTTTTGTTGACTTTTTCATTTTTTAGACTTGAATCCTAGGTAACTAATAGTTCATAATCCTTTGTTTCATCAGTTTGAATTTTACATAACAAAGGATCATAAAAAATTCTTTACATTAAAGATGAAATAGTTTCTCCTTTGTTAATTCTATCTCCAGTTATTACTGATCTCATGAGTCTATTTTCAATTATAATTCTAAATTCCTTATTCCAAAACAGATCTATTATAATCTTAATGAACCCTTCTGAAAGTTTGATCCTTTTCATACCCTTGTTAATATATCCAAGTTGATTGTATCATAGATCTTGACTATATCTTGAAAAAGTATCCACAACTTTTTTTTATTCTTTCTTGTATCTTCACAGATATTACTGAGAATCTGAATCAATTTAGTAGTATTTTTTCTTAATAGTACCGCAAAGTTAGGACTTTTTTAGAATATTGTTAAGCTTGCAGATGTTTCCTAATCTATTTATTAGAATTTTGATGAAATATTTTCTTATGACTTCTAGTAATACAATAGGTCTTGTATTTAGGAGATCACATTTCTATGACTTTGGTTTTGCTATTGGATAAATATGACTTTGTTTCCAACCATCGGGTGGTATTTACCATTTTAAAAAAATGTTTAATATTTTTCTTAAATATTCTTTTATATCTTGATCTAGCCTTTTTAACATTTCATAACTAATTTGTAATTTTTCTGAAACTTTATTATTGGAAAGTGTTCGAAGTGTTTTATTCAATTCTTCTTGTGAAATAGAATTTAAAAGATCTTTATACCACCATACCTTGATATAGTTATTGAGATTGTATTCTTCTTTCCAGTCATTAATGAGATTATTAAAGTTGACCTCTTACTTTCTGAAGGTTTTCTGATGATATCTTTTAATTTCTTCCTTAATTTCACTCTTTTTGGTCGTGATATATTTGGATCTTTTTTTTTTAACTCTGATCTTATCCAAAACTATTTTGATATGCTCTCTTTTTGTTAGTGAGTTTACTATTTTCTTTTAATCATTTTGCAGGTTCTCAAATCTTTGTTCCAAAGTTATTTTAATTGTGTCTCTAGCCTTTTTTGCTTTGAGATTCTGACAAGTAAATTTAAGACCTTCTATTGTATCTTATATATTCTTTTTCAATAGTGTTTATGAAATATTTGAGAGACTATATTGAATACAACAGTTTTCAATCTAATAATTGGGACTGTAAACTCTATTATGTTTTTCTAGGGTTGTACTAAGAATTTGTAGCTTGTTCAAGTTGTTAGAAGACTCTACTTTTTTGAAGAGTGTCATTAATTGTAATGCTCTTCTGAATTTGATAAACTCTAAACTATGTCTATAGTACTTATTTCTTGAGATTGATATGTTTTTTGTTGCAAGCTTGTTAAAGGCAACCTTGCTAACTAGCTTTTTGAATATCTTTCATATTTTATTTATTTGAGCTTCTCTCGTATTTTCTTCTAGTTCTTCTTGTAATAAAGAGTCTAATATTGTTTTGAACTTATGGTTCAAACTGTTATCAAATGTCTATCATTGATTTGTTGTTGACCCTTTTATATCTATTCTTTTTTTCCCTTTGGTAGGCAATTTGTTTATCATATCTCTAGTAAAAAGATTGGTATCATATAGTGTCATTATTAGCATTGTGTGATTACTATTTGTAACTTTCTTCATGCTCTAATTGTTGAAATGTAAGATTGAATATCTTGTTAGGTCTTGTGATATCCATATGTAATCAATTTGACTACTACTTGTTGCATCCCATCTTGTTGAGGTTTTATTTTTATCTTTCTATACTACCTATATATCTAAGAAGCCCTATTCATCAAGAAAGTTGAATAAAGAAATTTCTGGATGCCATAATGGTCTGAATTTTGTTTTAGAAAATAATATTTTATCTTCTACTGAATTGTATACTGCATTGAAATTTCCCATTAATATCACATGAAAGTCTTGCTCATGTTTATTTTTGATAAGACTTTTCACTTTCTCTTGAACTTTTTTGCTTGTTTAATGGAATGTATACTTGCATGATACAGATTTTGTTTCTTTTTATCAATAAGTTAACTTCAATTATATATTCTTCCATTTCTTCTACTAATACTACTTTTTTTTCAAGATCTTTTCTGATCAGTAGACTGACTCCTGTTTCATATATAATATCTGCATTGGTACTATGGAAGTATTTATATAATATCTAATTATTGAATGCCTATTTTGCCTTTATTTTGATCAATTTGATTTCACTTAATCCTAACATTTCTATTCCTTGTTCCTATATTTCTATTATAAGGCTATGTTGGATTACTGTATCTGAGATACCTCTAATATTGTGTGTGTCAATTCTTATTACTTTTTTATAAATATTATTATCATCAGTCTTTTTTGATACACCTTTGTCTTTTATTTTCTTAAGAAACTTTATTTTTTCTATTTGAAGAAATGTGTCAACATTATACTTATTTTGCTGTTGAATCATTTCTTCATGTTCTATTTGTCACCCCTTGCCCTTGTTTAAAGTATTTGTTGTAGAAGGATTGGATCAGTCCTCCTTGTTGTTGTCCTGAACAATTGATGTTTCTAGGAGCGATTTGACCTCCCTCTATCTTCTCTCATTTGTTTACTGAAAGTTGTTTTTTCTTCTGATCTTAAGATTCTACCATTTAGTCTTTTTAAGTTTACTAAGATAAGATTTAGGGAGTCCTGTCTATCTTCAGTTTTATATTCTGTATCTTCTTTTCAGGAAACTTTTTGTCATTGTTAATTATCTATTGATTCTTTATTGCTTCCTGTAGCTGGACATCTAAATGTTCTATTTCTCCATTGTTTTAATTTATTATTATAAGTTTGTCTTGTATTTCTTTGACTTCTCATTAGCTAGCAATGCTTTAGTAGTTTTTTGATTGACTTGTTGGAACTGTTATTATCATTATAAGGGCTCATCTCTTCTAAGCTTCTGGATCTCTATTTGAGCTTCTTATTATTTCTAATATTTGTCCTCTCTATCCTTATAGCAGGTTGATTAGATTCATTATTGCTTGAATCACTCTCTGGTTTGAAGACTTCTGGTTTAAAATCTTTTGGTTCAGAGACTTCTGGTTCGAAGACTTTTGTCTCATGGAATTGCTCTTTTAAGGCTTTTATTTCTTTAGTAAAATGTTCCTTAGCACTTCATATTAGCTTATGTCCATGAATAAAAATATATTGCTTTAATACCCTTGCTAGTTCTTGGGCTGATACGAAATATATTACTATATATCCTTTCTTTTTGAGTGTATAGGGGTTTCTAGGTATATAGCATGCCTTTGTTTTAGTATGTCTGATTGCTCTTGCAATCAAACTAGTTGTAGTATTGTGTGTTTCATACAATCTCAAGGATTGAGAGTTCTGCTATTTGATAATATTATTAATCTCATATCATCTGACTCATGTTGAGTAAAGATGGCTTTAATTGTTTTTTGATTGGTATAGATCATCCATTCTTCTTCCATATTATTGTATTGCTAGTGTAGTATTATTTGAACTTTAATTCTTCTTTGTAATCTTGAATAATTGTAGATATGAATATTTGTTGTCTTTCCATATCTTTGAAGGACAAATTTGATTTCATGTCTTGAATGACTTTGATTAATATCAATAAGAATTACTACTAAAGATCTCTTGTTTTTCTTTTCCTTCTACTGAAAGATTTTCTTATGTATAGAATATGAGACATTTATCTATTTTTCTGTTTCTAGAGATATGACTATAAAGTTTTCATTCTCTTTTTTGTTAGCTTTTTCTAAATATTGCAAAATATCTTCTTCTTCTTTATAACAGAAAGTTGTCCAGGCATTGTCATTGAGAAACTCTTTTTTGAAAGGCTTTGAGTCTTTTGATAGTTCCAGTATATTTTAGAGATATATCACTTGTTCATATTCTAATTTTTCTGGAAGTCTGGCTATAAATACTTCTATTTTGCATTTACCATCTTTTTTAATGTGAAATGAATTTAAGCTAGATATTTTTTATATGTTCTTGTGAAATATGCGAACTGCTCTACAATGTTATTCTCTTTAATTTTTTCAGTAATTTCTTCTATTTTAACTTGATTTTCTATTGTTTTTTCTCCCATTTCAATTTTGACATTGGTGGAAATTTCTATTGTTATTATTGATTGAACTTCCATATCTATTTCTTTTTCTGGGAGATCTCTAATTACATAGAGATTAGTTAATATTGGTTGCTTTTTTAGAGAGATATAAGGAACTTATTGTGATTTTTCTTCCAGGCTTATTATATCAAAGTACTTGTTCTCTAGGAAGGAAGCTAAAAAGTCTTCTTCTTTGCCTTGCCCCTGAACCCATAAGTAAAGAATGTGTTATTTGAGAACTGTGGCCCTGATAAATGTAATTTGATCAATATTTAGAATCCTAATAGTGATACTATCTAGGATCGAGTATCTGTTTGATCCTGGGATCCTATTTGTGATATTATCTATAGTAGATATTATGCTATAAATAGTTTGTGTAGCCAATAGTATTTATTGTTAATTATATTTGTTTGATAATTAAACCAGTGTATCTATAATATATGCTTCTCCTTTCTTTATAATTTGCATTAACTTATGTTTTTCATAGTCATATTGAATCATGTGTCATAAAAAAATGTGTTGTTTACTTTTGTATAGTATTATATTTTAATCAGATGTATATTATTATTTACTTTGATCAGATGTGCATTATTGTTTACTTTTGTATAGTATTGTGTTTTGATTAGACATACTTTGTTGTTTATATTGATTAGATGTATATTATTGTTTATTTGTTTACTAGTAATTCTAGTTGATCAGTGTTGTTTATTAAAACAGTTTAGTAAAACATGCGAAATTGAAGAGTTAATCATGTTCTGATCAGATTATCTATTTGATATGTAAATAAGTTATTGTGTTTCTGAATAATGTATTCGTGTTTTGCACAATGTAATAATTATTATATATTGTTGTTATAATATTTGGATACTCTTTACTGTTTAGCAAAAGTAACTTGGACATTCTCCTAGATATTGTAAACCATGAGTCTAAACTGATTTATTGGTTTGGCCTATTGTTTACAGGATTTCTCTTAGTATCAAGAAAGGTATTAATCTGTACTGACCTGACTGAGAACTTGGAGAGTTGAGGTTGGGTCTCAAAGAACTTACTGTAAATCAGTTTTCTTGAATTTTTCTTTTTTCTATAAAGAAAGAAAATTTATAAAGTATGGCTAAAATATGCTTGTATTTTTCTATTTCTTGCTATCGAAAGATTAGATGCACTAAGGACTGGTCCTATGTAGTTATTTCTTGTTGTTTTGCTGGTTTTATTAAAAGTTTCTCTTTATGTTATGGCTAGTTTCTTTTGTTTTCCAAGAAAATTACCAAAAATTATTTTTTTTAAGGAAAACTGAAGATCAGTGAAAAGAGTTTTTTATAATATATTATAATTATTATTTAAATATTTGTTTAAATAATAAATTAATTAAATAAAATTTATATAACATATTAAAATTTAAATAAAATATTTAATTAATTGTCTAATAATATAATTTTTATATTATATAAAAAACTTTTTTCACTAATATCATTTTTTCTTAAAAATTTCTTTTTTTGATAATTTTTTTAGAAAAGAAAAACCAACCTAATAGTTTTTTTCTTTAAAGATCTGAAACTTAACAACAAACTATAATATTTAACCACTTTTTCAAAGATTACTTTATAAATTAAAAGAAATATAAACAGTATAGTATTATTTAAGCTCTATTTTATTTTACTTTATAAGAAAAGGAAAATATATTTACAAGTTAATTCATAGTAGGCTTAGAAGAGCTCAATATTAACTCCTCAAACTTTTAGCCAGGCCAATGTCAATTTATATCTTTCTAGGTATTAAAAAAAACTTTATTAACAGTAGTTTTCATCAATAAATCAGGAAAAACTCAAAAGTTCATAAAGCCTAGAAGAATATCAAAAGCTCTCAAGAACTAAATAGTAGAGTATTTTGATTCCATATATACCTGTTTAAATAACAAAACAAGTTATGTAAATACATATATATCAATAGTATAGTATCAAAACAATATAACAAGATTCACTAAGAGTCTATAAATAAATGGTTCATTCTTTGTAATAAAGAGGATCAATAAATATTCTAGTAAATAAGCAGATTCAAATAGGAAGGATCAATAACTCATTTGATTAAAAAAAATTTAAACAAAATAGCAAACAAGCAATCTCACAAATCTTGCTAAATATAAACAAAACAATAAATTAGCAATTTATTCTTCTTTATATATAATCAATATGATAAAGGAATAGAAAATTATGCAAATTAGATCTGTGGATCTATAGCATAGTAGTTAGTGCTCCACAGGTCAGATCACAAGATACCAGTTCAACTCCTGGTGAAGGTAGCTGAATAGAATTAATATAGTATCTGGCACCATAACCTGTAATGTGCTATTTCCCATAAAAAGCCATTTCATATGCTGATTCAGTGGGTGTTGAGATTGTGATCTCCAAAAAGGTGAAATGGCATGATGGTCATCTGATAAATGCATGATTATTGCAAAGATCACTAACACGAAGTACTAAGTCCCTCAGGAATTGTTGATGGATATTAACGTGCAATATTAGCGAACTACCAGTGCTATCCTTGTATAGGAGCTGCACCCTACTTGGTAAGTAACCTCTAGATTTGGTAGCTAACACCAATTGAGAACCTGATAGATAAGTTTACTAGGAGATTCAGGAGTTGCGTCCCTATTGGTGAATAATCCCTAGGTTTGGTAGTGTGTGTCAACCATTGGATAAAATTCTTGAAGCATTGACTAGGCAGTGTACAGATGTACTAAGATCTATTCGTAGCTGCATGAGCCAAAGGTGTGATTAAGAGATGGTAAGGTATAGAAGGTTAGCATGGATCCTAGTAAGAGGTAAAATCAGGATCTAAATTAAGTTAGGTGGTTTAAAACTAGTGGTAGGATTTCCACTTCCTAAAGATCCAACTTGGAATGTGGATCCATGTAAGTTGATATATCTGGGTAAGGCTAAGGTGAAGGGTGCGGGTTAACTTAGATGGACCATTGTAGTCATATAATTGGTATAAAATACTCAATAAACATATGCTATTAATACCCTTCACCTTAAAAATAATAATAATAATAATAATAATATAAATAATATATTATGTATTATATTATAGTTTGTATTATACTAATTCTCTGACCACACAGAAAAAAGATGTTTGCAAGAAGTTTTTACACTTCCTTGCTAATAAAGTCTTAATACTTTTCTTAAAATACTTGAAGTATGACTTCAAGAGTTGCTTCTATCCTTTCTCTATTGTTTACAAACCTTTTCACTCAAAAACTTGATTTTTAGTAATCAAGAAAAGTCAAGTAACACCTTTTATACCAACAGCAAAAGTTTTTAAAGGAATAAGAACTAACTGTGAAGTACCTAAAGATCTTTTTAACCTTTGAAATGAGAGGCTTATAGAGGTTTTCTATAGTAAAAAGGTTTATTTTCTCTCTTTTTAACTATCTTGGCCCTCTTTAAGCTTCTATTTTTACTGTTTTCTGGGAAATTTTGCCCACCTCAGTTTGATCTTGAATTTTGGATAGCACAAATCCTTACTAAAGGTAATTGGCTGACATGAAATATATCAGTTTTTGGAATATAAACAAATTCTTATTGGACAAATTCATGTGTCTCGATACATTATTGGTAATGTAGAAAAAAAAGTTCTAGAAAAAGTGTTACCTCCAATCATATATATTCAATTTTCAGAAAACAATGATACTGAAAGGTGAATAATAGATAGGAAAAAAAAATTCATCTTCTATTTCTCACTAAGTTCCTCAGGTGATGAAAAGGTTTTTTTTTGAACAAAAGCTGAGGTCTCTAAGTTTCTATTCTAGTCAGGCAAAGTTCTTGAAAAAAAATTTTTATTCCAGTTTGGTAAACTTGGTGCTAGCTCCAATGGCGTTAAGTGAATCTGTATATTAATAGAAGAATAAGTTTTTTATACATTCTTCTTGAAGTCACTTTCAGGAATGATTAAGTTTCTCAAATATTATGAAGCTTAGAGAATATTCTAATCAGGTAAACTTTTTTCTAGAGAAAACTGTGAAATAGAGCAAAAACCTTTTGAAGGGTTTTGAATTGTATTTTTTTTTTCCTTTTTTTCCAATGCCAACTTTAACAATTTATCATTTTTCAGAATAATTAATAATAACAAACTGTTGACAAGAACTCTGATTGACTTAAAGGCTAATACCAAGCTACTAGAAAAACATAATATTGTCTCCAAAATTTGACTTAGAGTATTTAGTTTAGACTTAGTTTTGTTTAGTTCAAACTAGTTTAATAGACTCCTCATATTTTTTAAGTAGTATAGTCCTTTAACTAATAATATATAATGATGAGTTAGTCGCTTTGTGAAAGTCTGTAAACTTTGTGGTATTTTTCAATATTTCAATAAAGACATGCCATTGTGATATGATTGCAAATTAAAAAATATATATATATATATATATATTATAGTTTGTATTATTCATAATTTATAAATATAGCCTCAATTCAAAAAAATTTACATATAAGCTTATTAATTTTTTTACTTTATTGCTAATGAATAGTTGCCAAATTTTTAGTGAATCATTAAAATAATTAATATCAAATTTTTATTGAATTGCTAATAAATAATTTTGTTATGAACATTTAATGAATTTCTGCTAAATAGTTAATAAATTATTTGATAAATTGTTAATGAATTTTTTGATAAATTGTTAATATACAAATTTTTGTAATATTTATAGCTAAATTATATAGTTAACAATTTATTTATATTATTTTTTTGCAGAATATTTTATTTTTTGTTGAATATTATATAAGTGACAGTATGCTAAATAATTTTTTTCAACTAGTGTCTATAAATTGATTCATAGTCAGAAAAAGAAAATCAATATAAATTTTACATAGCTTACAGCTAATCTATTATAGGCTAATACCTTTTTTGTCACTGTAAGAAACCTAAGAAGCAACTAAACCTACCTAATAAATCAAGTTGCTTTAGTTACTCAAAGATCCAGAAGGATATTAAAGCTCCTTAAATGCAAGATAGTTTAAACATATATATATACATAAACAACATACCTATCTCTTACCTCATCCTGTGAACACAAACTTATAAAAAAATAGACAAGCAAAACAAGTATATATATAAAAGTAATATATAAAATACACACATATACATATAACTTGTGATCTAAACAAGTTAATCAATATTTCACATAAGTATGATAGTAACTTAAAATTAGGATAAAATTATTAATATAAATAAATAAATATATCAAAACAATAAATAAGATTTTTCTATATTACCTAATCAAAATATATAAACAATAACAATTTCAGAAAGATTTATTTATAATCTAAATATAGATCTTTAATAAAAACAAATAAGTAATTACAGGATTTATAAACAGATTTGAGCCAATAGCAAATATAAATATAACATAACATATATTTCAGATAGTCAGTAAAAGAGAAAAAAATATAGTAAATACTCTAATCAACCTCTCAATAAAAGATAATGAATACTCTACTCTATGAGCTTCACAACAATTACTATAATAAAGAAATAGTAAACCCAATGAACCAGTAGCCTTATTATTTGAAACATATACTATTTTAATAGTATTATAGTCAAGATATTGGAAGTTTATATGACAACCCTTTACAAGGAATGAATTCTAACTCAGTATATTATATATTTTTAGTAACAAGGTAAAGGGATAAAAGAAGCTCTCCTACAATCCTACATTGAAGACAAGTTTATTAAAATTATCAAAAATTCTAAAAATAAATATAAATTGAAGTAATAACCAATAAAAATCATCAAATAAATAGATAATAAATCAATAGTAAACAATAAAGTAACAATGATATATATACAAAAGATAGAAGAATTGAAATTACAAAAACTTCAAAAAACAATAAAAGTCAATGTATTAATGAATACAACTTATATACTACTAGGAATATATAGTTGCTTTTAAAAGTTTGAGTCCACTTATTATGTTTTTATTATAAATTTTAATTTTGACAATTTTTAAATCCTTAATTATACAACCAAAAATTATAAAATTCATATATATTATATTTTAATACTAGTTTT
>CAJVPT010006260.1:0-11234 GCA_910592055.1 Acaulospora colombiana
ACTATCCCAATCAGGCAGATCCCTTTTGAGAAGAGGTTGTTTTTATTTTTGGATTTTTTTGGTGGATCTTGAATTGTCGCCTTCACCCAATTGTTTTTCCCCTTTCCCCTTTTTAACTTAGCAATTCATTGGTTTTCGGGTAATCAACAGTGACAAACTGTTGACAATGATCCTGGTAGATAGATGTTATTACCAATCTACCGGGGGAGTGTAATATTGTTCACTAAATCTGACTTAGAGTACTTTTGTATAAAGAGGAGTTAGTCACTTTGTGAAAGTCTGTAAAATATTGTAAAGTTATTTCAATTTTTCAATAAAGACAAGCCATCGTGGTATGATTGTGGGTTAAAAAAAAAAAAAAAAAAATCAAGAACACAGATATAACCTTTCAAATTTGGAAATTAAATAACATTTTTGAATTGAATCAAGTAAACAGTCCAATTAGAGAATACTTGTTGATAAAAAAATATAGGAAAACAATTTCATCATTTAGAAATAATAAGCTGATATATATATATCAGCTAGTTAATTATAAAAAAAAAAAGTACAAAACTAATGAATAGTTCAACTTTTATAGAAAACAAGCAAAGAACTTATTTTAGGATAGTATTGTTATGGGTCATATGGATGATGCGATTTATGCATAATGGTCTAGAATCCAAAAACCTGAAAGTCTGGTATGAAAGATTAAGTGTCGCAAGGTAAAAAACTATAGATAAGGCTTGAGTACTAATAAGGGAACTATGTGTATCTGAAAAAGCATGGAAAGTTTAGCAAAGCTTAGGATTAGTATAACCGATTATAAAGTAAATAGCCCATTGTTAGTTAGAAAAATATAAATAGCTTACTAATGTATGCCAAAAAGGCAGAGCTGAATGTGTTAGGAAAAACAGCTCTTATTGAAAATAGAGATAAGAGTTAGTGATATACCAAAAAA
The DNA here is from genome assembly GCA_910592055.1 of Acaulospora colombiana. Classification (NCBI taxonomy): domain Eukaryota; kingdom Fungi; phylum Glomeromycota; class Glomeromycetes; order Diversisporales; family Acaulosporaceae; genus Acaulospora; species Acaulospora colombiana. Next base: position 938 of record CAJVPT010006260.1, read on the forward strand.
CAGAATGCAATAAAGAGATACTTACCTTTGGCCAAGTCAATTACCATACCTCTGCCTTCTTTATAGAAGGCATTCTCTTTTTTGTGAGTATTTGTAAGATGTCTGAGTTATACGAAACACTACGGATTAGCAACAAACTTGTCAGATTAGCTCACGACAGTATCTATCTATAACTGAGATAATTTAAAAAAATAAATTAAAACAACTTATAGAATTTTGAAAAAAAGAATAAATAAAATAGAGTTCAAAATACTCTACTCTCAACTTTAGCTTTAATAAATGACAGAAACTTTGAGTAGTTACAAGAAATAAATTTTAATAACAACAAATAATTTGAGGAAAATTGATTTTAAATAATATCAAAGAATATTTTAAAATATAATACTTCAAATGTATTAGCTTTATTAAAAATCAAGAATCAAAACTAGCCTGGTGTAAAGGTTGCACAAAAGGTACAAAGATAAAAGACTGATATATAATTGAAACAAGTATAGAAAAAATATATATAGTTCCTTATCTCAATGCAAGAAAATTTATCAGAAAAGCTTAACTACTAGAAATTTCAAGTCTCAAAGAACCATTAAAAGAAATAATATATAGAATAATATACTATAACCAAGAAACTATCTAGAATAAAAAAATACTACAGGTTGAAGTAGAGAATTGAAAAGTAAATATTATTAAAGATTATATTAAAAAAGGTATTTACAATCCCATCTGATCAAAATACTTAAATATAACAAGAAAATAAAAAAATCAATAACATTTTACTTCAACAGATTCCTTATAAACTATAGAAGTACAAATATAAAAATAGGAATAACTTGGATACAAATAGAAGAGACAAGAAGAAAAAGCAAGTTTCAAATTGAAGTAGACAATTGGCCTTCATCCATTAGAGCAGAGTTAGTATTGATAGTAACTATAATAATAATAGCTCTAGTAAACAGTAAGATTAAGATCTTTATAATATAAGCCTTAATTAATAGCTATATTTATCTTTAGTTATTATCTATAGTTCTTGTTTATCATGTTACTATAGTTCTATTTTTAGATCATATAACATATGTAATGCAAGGTGTGTCTCATTGGTTCATAAGATAGATCCAATTATTAGAGCAAAGTATTGATTTATATAATACATATTATTTAATTTCTTTATTTTATTATTATATCTTATCAATATTTAGTTAGCAGATTATCCAAATAAGCAAATCTGACATATTGGCCTGATTTGATAAATCTGGTAGATTTGATTACTTTGGTCACTTTTGTCATCAAATAATTAATATTCAATTATATATATAAAGATCAGCTATTCAAAACAGTTGACCCAAGATTTTATCTTTTATTCTTGATATTATATATCTCTAATAAACCTTTTAATTAAACCAAATTACTCAAAGTCTTTTTCAACATGTTTGTGTAATCTCTACTATCCTTGAATTATCAACTTTAGTATATCACAATTAAGATATTTTTCCTCAACTTAAAGTGAATTATTGCTATAGTTGTCCTATCTATCTATTTAATTTGAAGGTTATTGGATAGATTGATAATATATAGTTAAGCTTACATCTCAAAATAAAAACTATAAAAAAAGAGAACTCCAGAATAATCCACAAAAGATGATTAAAAAAATAAAACTGGTCCTTATAGATATATATGTTAGATCTTATAAAGAAAAAGAAGATGGATCTCAAGCTTACCAAGGTTAAAACATATTCTAATATTCTGTATAATGAAGAAGCAGATGCTCTTGTTAAAGAAGCATCAAGGTTTTCAGCAATAAAATAGAAAAACTTATTCTCATCCAAAATCATTACATAAATTAAATAGCAAGATATAGTACTAGATGCCTCAATAAGACAAGCTATTAAAAAAACAAATAACAAAGTAATAGCCTATAAATGAACAACTCAAGATAGAACTGAAAGAATATAGAACCAGAAAATTCAAAATCAACACAGATATACATAGGATCTAATATGAGAACAATTTAAGAATATACATTGTTAACCTTAATAAATAGCTATATTTTTATTTAATTATTATCTATAGTTCTTGTCTATTATATTACTTTTGTTCTATTTTTAGATTATAGGACATATGTGAGGCAAGGTGTGTCTCATTGATTTATAGGATAAATCTAATTCTTAAGGCAAAGTAATGATTTACATAATATGTATTATTTAATTTTTTTATTCTATTATTATATATTATCCATATTTAACTAGCAGATTATCCAGGTGAGCAGATCTGGCATATTGGTCTAATTTGATAAATCTGGTAGATTTGATCACTTTGATTACTTTAGTCATTAAATAATTAATATTCAATTATATACAGTATATAAAGGCCTGTTGTCTAAAACAATTGATTCAAGATTTTACTTACTAAATTTTCTTATCCTTGATATTATATATCTCTAATAAACCTTTTAATATAACCAAATTATCCAAAGCCTCTTTCAATGTATTTGTGTAAACTATACTATCCTTGAATTATCAATTTTAATATACTATGATCAAGATATTCATTCTTAACTTAAAGTGGATTACTGTTATAGTTGTCCTATCTATCTATTTAATTTGGAGATTATTGAATAGATTGATAATATATATAAAGTACCTTCTTTAAGAGCTTACAAAACAAAAGCTTTCTTATTAAATTGATCAATGATAAGCTACCAATATTAATTAAGTTGATTCTAAGAAGATTGAATCTGTATAAGCAAGTAAAATATATTATGTGTGAACAGGAAAAAAAAATAATAGAACACTTGTTAGAATGCTCAACTTACAAAATTCATTGGAGTAGGGCATGGCAAAAAGAAATGTAGAAAGTCTTCAAAGGATTCAAAAAGCTTTCAAAAGAAAAGAAAAAGGAATCTAAAGAGAAAGAGTTAAACTTAATAATAGATTATAGGATAAAAATAGGAGAAATTGATAAATAGATAATAAAATTAGTAAAAAGAATCTCAGAAACTAGTCAAGATATATTTAACTTTTGTATGAAACTAATAGAAGAAGATTTATTATAAAAATAGTTAATTTGAAGTATTGCAGTAAGAGAATTGAAAAAAAGGTAAGAAGATGGATAATAAAAATATAGAAAAAAGTATATGACCACTTCCAAAAGAAAATATGGAATATAAGATGTCAAAAAATAAGTGGAAACAGATATCAAAAATCTGCAAATATAATAAGATAAAAAACCAGTACATCTATGGGATCAGAAAAGAAAGAGCAAGAATATAGAAAGTTGATTTAGTAAAAAGTTGACATACAAGAAAAAAAGAATTAAGACAAGAAGTTGAAAAAAATCCTACTAAATGGTATGAAATATGATATGAAATAGTTAGGGTTTTGATTTCTGTCAGAGCTTAAAAGAGTGATTGCAATAGTGTTCTATATTAGAAGTTGGAAAGGTCTTTACTTGAACCTTTAATAGAGTAATAAATTATTTCTGAAGTTGCATTAAAGAGATAATATAATCAAAACATGTGAGTTAGTTAGAAAATTAGCTTTAGTGCTTCATTTAATATATACAATCTACAAATATTTAATAAAGCATATATAACTAACCTGACAAAGAGAATTTTTTATATTTTTTATATTAATAAAAAAAGAAGCAAACCTTATTATACTTTTTTATTGAAATTTAGCAAATCAAGTTTATTAAAAACTTTTTTACTAGTTATAGAACTATACTTTAACATTTTCTTAAGTACCTACAATTAAATTAGATTTTTTTTTTAAAAAAAAGTACTATAACAGGCCCACTTTATTAGGTATAGAAGAGTATATATTATTTTAATTACAAGGAAATTTTGCAATCTATTTTCTTTATATATTGATCTCTTTTATCTTTTAAAAAAGCCAGTTTGTAAAAACTCCTTGTGGCTTGTTGTCTCTTTAAGGAGAAACTAATGTGTCTAGGCTCCATTAGCATGTAGTTCAAGAATATTAAAAATGGACTTGTTGCCATTGAGAATATTAAGGATAAGTTCTGTGTCTATTAAGATAGATTGTTATTGTATTTGTTGTCTTACATCTTTTTTAGCTTTATGAAGTTTAAGAGAGTTGCAATTAATTTTTTTGCTGATTACTTATCTGTGAAAATGTTGATATCTGTCCTTTCATATTGTTATAGGCTAATTTAGTGAATTTATTACTAATCTATAGCATCTCGTATTATCTAAATAACTAATAAATATTCACAACTGATATAAAGAAAAAAATGTCTTCTATAAAAAACACTTAGGAAAGGTAGAGATGTGATGATTGACTTGGTCAAGGATAAGTGTCTCTTTATCCATATTCTGTTTCTTTTATATAATACTAACTCTTATCTCTATTTACAATAAGAGCTGTTTTTCTAACATATTCAGTATTACCTTCTCAGCTTATACTGATAAGCTATTTATACTTTTCTAACTAATAATAGACTATCTACTTTATAATAGACTATGCTAACCCTAAACTTTGCTAAAATTTTTATACTTTGTCAAATATACATAGTTCTCTTATCAATACCTGGGCCTCAATTTATAGTTTTTTATCTCGTAATACTCAATCTTTCATGCCAGACTTTTAGACTTTTAGATTCTAAACCATTATGCATAAATAATATTACCCATATAATCTTTATATTATGTTGAAGGTAATAAATCTTCTATAGTTATTATGATATAAGTTATTTCCTTCACTTTGCTGTTTCCTAGTTATGATGAGATTAATTGAATTATTTGTTTTGTGATACCCCTCCTAATAAGAATATTTTATATGTTACTATTACTAAGTTCTATTGAAATTATAGTTTTAAGATTTATATCAGAGGATTGTTTTCTTATTATTGAAATCTCTCTGTTTATTATGTTAGCAATAAGTTCTTTAATGTCCAATCCATATTTACCATAATAAAAAAGATAGTTATAGTCTTTGATTTCGAAGTATCTAACATATCTGTCTAAGATAAATATATCCGAATATCATCTGTTTAAGAGGTTTATTGTAAAAAGTTCATTTGTTTTATATTTTGAAAAAAAAGATATGAATTTTTTGATCCTATGAGTTGCTTAGATGGATATTTAGATTAGAGAATTAAAAGAAAAAAGTGAAGTTTTTCCAGTCTGTTTCATCTATTGTTTTATATTTAGGTCCAAATTTTATTTAAATATATTCCAGATGAGAATTTGTTTGATTTGTTAAGTAATATCAATAGGATTACTAATATTTTAAGTAATTTCACAGTTTAGAAGTTTATAAATAATAAGATTATTATTGTTTATATAATTTGTGAGAGTAGCCATATATATTAGAGTAGGATTGTTTACTGTAGTTTTTATTTACTTCAAAATAATATTGTATATATGATGATTTATATATTATAAATATATTATATATTATATATATTAATTAGCACATTAAGAGAAACCATACAATGCTCTCTTAATTTTTCCTAGAACAATTTTATAGAGCAATCTAGTTATCAAACTATTGCATTTGCTCTAGTTTGTTATTATATTTAGAACTTTGATATGGTCTGTGGATTTCTTCTCCTAAAAAGGTTTCTTGATAACAAGTCTCGCTCATTTTGGCTGTACTTTTATATATCCTACTGATACAATGTTTACTCTCTTCAAAACTTTAATTTTCTTAACTTGTAGCAACTTTTTGTAATCAGTAAGATCATTAAGGTATCTAGTGTCAATTCAGTCTTTATTCGAAATCAACCCCATTCTCCTCTATCTTATTAAGATACCGATAAGATACTGCTCTTCTCATAACATCTGTAGACCAGCCTTATCTGGTAAAAATTAGCTATAGGTAATATTATATAGTGACAAATTCTTCCATTTTGATTATTCAATAAGATAATCAGAATTACATTCAATAACATTTTACTATTCTCCAATAGAGTACTAAATTTCATTGTAATGCAATATTTTTCACTTGATTTCATATGGTATTGAACTCTAAATCTTGTAATTGCAACTTGGGAGCATGACCACTATACTATAGATCTATAGGTCTAGCTAAATTATAGTTTATTAATTAATTGAAAATATAAGTATATTTTCATTTAAGCAGTATAATATACAATATATTACAATTAATTTTTTTTTTTTTTAAAACGCTGGCTCAGCCTTGGTTTATTTGTATATATGCAGTGATATTACATAGAAAAACTATCCTAGAATATACTACCTGTTTTCTACCAAATAAAACTCAATAGAGATTTCCCTTTCCCAGTGTACTCACCTTGCGGCTTGTTGCCACCCCTTGTATGGGGGCTAACCTGCAAAGGCTGGACTAGTACTAAAATAAATTTCAAAAATAAAGGAACTATCTATAATGTTTATGAGCCATTGATTCATAAAATCATTGATGAGATTTATGTATTGTTCTTTTATGAATCTTTCTCTTTCGGTAAAGGTCAGGTCTTCCTTTCTGGTTTCATATTTTGCTTGTTTCTCTTTTTTCCTTGTGATGCCCATCGTGGCTTTCCATCTTTGAAATGCTTCATATCTCTCTGTCTAGATTTTGTATAGAAAGTTAGTTATACTGGAACGTATTTTTCCTAGACAGGTTTTCCTATCCAGTTGATTTGGAATAGCATTTTGGATGTTATAGATTAGTTCTCTGAAAAAGGCTCCTCTAATGCTTGCTATTAGATATTCTTTATATTTTAGATTTGTTTTGCTTGTGAAAATACTTTCAAATTTTCTTCCCTTGTCTTGCATTGTGTGGCTTTTGACACAAGTAATTATGGTGTTGATTAAGAAATCTTCTGTAGTGGATCTAAGTTGACTACAGATGAAAAGATGTGTACTGGTTTCTGGTTCATTGCATTTTAGGCATTTATTATCCTTGAAAATAGATAGGGTTCTGGCGTAAAGTTTGCTTTTGGTTGGCAATTCATCATTCCATATACTGCGACAAAATTTTCGAAGCTTTTGGTCTTCCTAGTTGGTATGGTGGTCACTGATTTTAGTCAATTGTAATAGTGTGATGGTTATTTGCCAATCTATTTTCTTTGCTATTCTGTTACTGTAGTTGCATCTTGTTCGGTTGAGAAGTTTCCATTTTGCCAAGTGGATTGTCTGGGTGAGCTTTTTTGTAATTAGTTTTATAGAAATTTCTGTAGGGACATTGTTTCATTGTGTTGTTATCTCTTGGAGGCTATGTTGTGATCTCAGTACCTCAATCACTTTTTCTCCAGGTTTCATTCCTTTTCATCTATTGATCTGTGCCAGGCAATCTGCTTGTTCATTTTATTCAATCCCTGAGTGGCCTTTTATCTTGTATAAAGATAATTTTATCTGATTTTGTTTACACCAGCCCACTATTTGGAGAAAAAGGTTTGAATTTTTTTGTGTTTTGATGATTTTTTTCTGGCTTTTCTTTTTGAGTCTTGAGAATACCATTAATTGCTACTTGGTTATCAGTGTATAGGGCTACTGAGGAGTATTCAGATAGAACACTTAATGCTGTGAGTATTGCTGCAATTTCTGCCCTTGTGGATGATGGGTGCGTTATTATTTGTCCTTGAAAAGTATGTTCCTTTTGGTTTGGGGTAATGATGACCCAGCCCAGTCTCATGTAATATTTTTCATCAAAATTGTTCATTGAACCATCTATATAAATTTCAAAAATGGCATGATTTCTTAATTTTCCTCTGATTGAAGCTAACGATGCCAGGCTTTCACTGTGACCTTTCAGCAATTTTCCTAAATGTTTGAGGTGTAGTTGTGCACTATTTGGTGGTTGGATTTCAATGGTTGCTTCTTGTTGAGCTGATAGAGCTTGTGTGTGTTCTGATAGTATGATAGAGAGAGAGTTGGAGAAAATCCTATTTCATCAGATTGTTTTTCTTTCTATATGACTACTTTGCCTTGTTGAAGATTTGCTTTTGTGGACTGGTATTATGATAGATTGTTGTTTAGTGGCTGTGAAACTGCATTCTCCAATTTGATTTTTGTGCTATTTATTGTACATCCTTCGCAAGCCTCTAATAGTGAGCTTTCTGGGTTCTGTATATAGTATCTATATTTGGTAGTATTTTTATCTATTTTGTGTTGTCTTTTTCCAATAGTTGGGTTACCTTCTTTTATTGTGAATATCCAGTGAGGTCTAGAGGAGGGAAGGTCGGTGAAGGGTGTGCCTTGTGTAAAGATGTTTTTGGTTGTATTGGTATTTACTTGGTCTTTGTTTTTTAGTATTGTTTTAAGTCTGCTCTGTATAGTAGTAAACCACCTTGAAGTTGGACCAGGTACTGATTTCTTAGTGATTTGAATGATTTGATATCAACCTAGTACTTTAGATTTATCTGCATTTAGGTGTTGTCTTGTAAATAAGAGGTTATGCTTTTTTAGGTTCTTCTGATGTTCTATAAAGAAATCTTTGCTTATTATGTCTTCTATTCGGGTGTCTATTTCTTTTATAAGGATTAGGCTGTTGGTTTTTTATGGAAGATGTGTTGTAAACCTATATCTTCTCAATAGCCATATGATGTCATGCGTAAGATTGTTGCCAAACTTTTTTAGAGGGCTTTTCATCTTGTTTAAGATGGGTTGGGTTGACCAAAATTCGTTTTGCAGTGTCTGTAGCCTTATTCTTGCTATTTCACCTGCTCTATTGGCTCTATTGATTCTGTTGATCCAGTTTGTAGTGTGAAGCAAGAGTTGTCTATCCCATAGGTATATTATGTTATATTCATATTTGTTATAAAGAATGTTGTTGGGGGTTGTTCTGGCTAAGCCTAGTTTATGTTTAAGGGTTGATGTGATGTTGCTCATGAGGAGGTTACATGATTTTTCAGATAGCATCATGTCGTTGCATAGGTATTCAGCACTAGGGATTAGGATGTGGTTTATGATGTATTGCATTTGCTTGTCAGTGAGGTTTTTCATTTCTATTAGTGTTTTGGTCTTCCTGAATTTTTGTTGAATCAGGGTTCTTTGGTAGTCTTTCTTTCCTGTTCTATGGTGCCACACTCCTAGGATTCTGACTGGGGTTTCTTTAGGGCAGCCTTGAATAGTTTGATTGTCTATGACTATTCCTTGCTTAAAGTCATCTTATTTGCCATTGATAATTATTAGTTGCAATTTCTGTGGATTGATTTTGATGTCATTGATATAGTAAAATTCCTCTGCTACTTTGATAATTTCTCTCATGTTATCCACATTGTCTGTGATCCAAGTGGTGTTATCCATGTATGCACCGATTGCAATGTTGACCTTTTTTGTTGATCAGCCTTTTTGGAAGTTTTTGCATATTTTTGTCGAGATTGTGTAGCCTGAGAAGTCTTTGTCTATTTTGGTTATGAGGGGGTCATAGAAAATGCACTAGAAGAGGGAGGATATTGTGTCCCCTTGATCAATACCATCCTCAACTCCATATTCTGCTATGGGTCATGGTATGTCAAGACGATGTTTTGTCGTTGGTTGAGTATGTTACAGAGAATATTGATGATTTGAGAAGGGACCCTGATATGTTTGAGTGCTAGAATTAGCATTTCAAAATTGACTGAGTCATATGCTTTAGACATGTCTTGGCTTAGAATCCATGCTTGTTTGTTTGTGTCTTTCGCATGTTCAATGATATTGTTTATAATATGGATTGGTTCCTGTGTACTGCAACCAGGAAGTACTGCCCAATTTAATTCTGATAGGATTTTGTGGTCGCCTATGCAGTGTGCTAGTCTATCTGTAATGATTTTTGTAAAAATCTTTCTTTCTGCATCTAAGAGGATAATTGGTCTTGTGATATCAAGATTGTTTTGCCAGTCTTTTGGTTTTGATATTGGATAGATAGCTCCTTTACTCCATTCTTTTGGAGTGTCTCCTTCTTTAATAATCCTGTTAAAGAGTAGCCAAATTTCTTCTATTGTCTTTGCCCATAGTTTTTTATAGGCCATGTATGAAATCTGATTTCTTTCAAGGGCTGATTTTACTCTTCTACTTTGGATTGCCTTTTTTATTTCCTCCGTAGATATTTCAGCAAGGACTGAGTTGTACCACCTGGGGTTGATATTTTTTTTGGTTCATATTCTGCAGCCTAGGAGGGGAGGTTGGAGATGGGTTTGATGTTCCTGGCTAGGGTCCAGTTCTTGAAGTGTTGTCTAATCCTGTTTTTGATTTCTATGGGATTAGTTATAATTGACACTTCCTCATCCTCTATGATGATCTTATCTAGGACAATAGTTCTCCTGGGCTTTTCCATGATGCTATTAATCATTGCTTTTTTATTTGTTGCTAAGTATGTTTGTCTATTCAGGATTCTTTGTTTGA
>CAJVPT010006261.1:0-11233 GCA_910592055.1 Acaulospora colombiana
TCTCTTATTTCAGGTTCTAGTTGCTGGAGACTAAAAGTTTCCTCCTTTCTATTTACCTCTTCTAAATATTTAAAAAGATTTTTTTCTTCTTTAAAATGGATAACCAACCACTCATTTCCATTGGTGAAGTTTTTCGGAGGAGGTTCTGCTTATCTTGGGATAACTTTAGGACATCACATAGATAGACCTTGATTTCTTTTTCTGAACTTCCTGAAATGTTTGCTGTCATGGCCCCTAATCAATATGCTCCTTTCTTGCTTATATAGTATGGTTTGTTCTATTTCTTATACTATATAAGCTACATTCACTTATGTTTTGGCCTTGAATCTTTTCTCTAAGGGCTTCAAGTTCCATGTTCTCCTCTATTTCCTCTTGTTCATAAGCATTGGACATTGTAATTTCATTATTCAATATTGATTCATTTTCTATAGGGGCAACAATTTCCATAGGCAGGGTTTTTGTTTTACTCGGATCTTCTTCATCGATCATATCCAGGAATTTATTCTCAATATATAATTGAAACAGGTCTGTTTTTTTGCCCTTTCCTAGTTACCATAAATAAGTTATATATTGGGTTAAAACCTGTTCCTTATGAAATATAGTTTTGTCTATTTCTAAGATACTTGCAATAATGCTATCAAGTATTGTGCAAGTTTTTGGAGCTGGAGCTGATATTCTCTCTTCATATTGAGTGGTAGTCAGTCTTTGTTTAGCTATTTGTTGTGTAGCTTATAGCTCACTATGTTTATCGTGCTTTTTTATGAGTCGGATTAGTGTGTCAATAATATCCTTCTCTTTTTTATCTACTATTTGTAGAATCTTTTCAGTTTTATTCATTGTACATATGATATGGTAAATAATAATAGGAGTGGGTCACGTAGTATTGATGTTGTCACGTGGGATGGAAAAACCTTTTATGTATATTGCTTATTGTTTTTAGCTATTCTTCTATTTTGATATGTGTCTTGATCTTGTTTTGATTAGACACTTGTTGAATATTCTGGTTTGTCTAGTGTTGTTTACCTATTTATACTAGCTTGTTGTTGTGTTTACAGATCTCTGACACTCTGTTTACATTGATTACTTTCTGTTGTGATAGTAGTGATTATTAATCTTACCAAATTTAGTTCCTCTTGTTGTACTGTTGTAATAAATCTTTGCCAAACTTATTTTGACAATAGCTTTATACATGTGTACATATTTGCACTACTTTGGTAAGATGTTTTGATATGTGTAGCAATGGGATATGTACGTTAGGCTGTTTAGACCTTGAGGAGCTTTGATATTTTTCTGGGTCTTAAGGGATTTGAGATTTGCTTGATTTATCGAGTAAACTTATTTGCTTTGAGATTCCTTGTAATATCAAGAAAGGTGTCAACCTACACTGGCCTGGCTGCAAGCTCTGTGAAGTTGATATTAGCTTCCCTTTTCTGACTGTGAATCAGTTTATGTTGGCTTATTTCCTTCTTCTCAGGAAAGTGAAAAAGGTCAAGATTGTTAATATATGTTGTGTTTTCTCAGTGATCACCAGACTAAAACTATGTATGAAGTATTGTTCTGTACTAAGATATCTCTTGTATGTTAGTATTGTGAGAGTATATGTTTTGAGTTGTATATGTTGTTTTTTATCTTGGGTGTATTACTTAAAAAGGAAATTTTAGGATCTGAGTGATTTGCGGAAAGAGTTTTTTTTTTTATATAATATATATATTATAAATAATATTTTAAATATAATTATATATATGATCAATAAGAAATAATAGTAAATAAGAAAATATTATAAGTTTATGAAATAAAGTTTAAATAGTTTAGATCAAATATAATTTATTGATAGATATTATTAAATAGTTTAAACTATATATAGTATATTATTAATTATTATTATTAAAATTTTTTTGAGTATCTGTAGTCAAACTAGATTATTAGTTTATTAATTAATTAAAAATATAAATATATTTTTATTTGAATAGTATGATATATACTATTATTAAATTATTAATTTTAATCTAACTAACCTGTTATAAGCATAAAAGTTTCTAAGTTTGATCTTGAAAACAATATTTTGCTCTATAGCAGACTTTAAATAAAAACTTTTTTAGTTTGGCACTTTATTATTAGTAGTTTGTTATTATCAAATGTCTTATTAAATTACTGAAATACAGGAAATCATAAAAGAATATATTGATAAAAGAGAAAAGAGAATATCTAAAAATGTTCAAATGAACTATAAGAAAATAAAAATAAAAAAAGAAAATAAAAATAAGAAAATAAATAAAATTCTTTAGCTTTCTTTAAAGATCTTTTTCTTAAGACTTTTTTTTAATAAGAAATACCTTATTGAAATATTCTTTCTTCTTCTAATCATTTGAGCAACTTATTTATTCTTGATCTTGATTTTCTTTTTGTAAACCATTTTAGAAGACTTATTGCTTCAAAAAAAGATAATTTAATAATATAAACTTTTATTAAAAAAATTCTTAAAAACAAATCTTTAAATGATAATCAAATAATATTTTTTTTTAAAAAATTATATTTTAATTTTTTTTGTAGTATACAAAGCATATTTTTAAATATTTCCTTTTCTTTTGTTTAATTTAACTTTTTTTTTAATTTTATTGTTCAATGATTTAATAAAATATATAGTATAATAATATCAATTTATTAATTATAATATTTTGAATTAAAAAGATTTTATTTAAAATTTATTATAAACCAAAATATTATATTCAAGAAATATTGAAATAAAAAGATTTAATTGCAGCATATTTCATGTTTCTTGAATGAAGAAATTTTAAATTAATAAATAAAACTTTAAATAAATACTATATAATAAATATTACAATTGTTTTTGTTGTGACTTTTCAGGTCTCGTGCTATGATCAGCTTAGGTGCTCAAAATCACATGTGCTGCCCGTTGACCGAATTAGTTCGTTTTGAAGTTAATTGGTGCATACATCAAACCTACAAATGGAAATTTGAGAATTTCCGATGGTGACATTTAACATGAAGAGAACACAAGCGTGTCGAGCGGAGAAATAACTGTTTGTTCCGCAATTCTTTCTATAAAAAAAAAAAAAAAAGAATTATGAATTCCTTAGTGCCGAATTATTGAGAATAAATTCTTTAAAACGTAGCCTTTAACTTTAACCCTTCAGGGAAACAATTGCAATCTCGGAATAGTCATCGAAATACGAAAAATAATGGTACCTGAAACAACCCTAACTGTAATCAATCGCGTCCTCTTCTATGCTTCATGTATAAGGAATCTTCGACTAGTAGCGATCATCCGTTTATGATGGAAAGGGATCTTAGCTAATCAAGATTCTGTCATACAAATAACAGCCACAGTAATGTAAAAAAAGGAGTATAAAATGGATATCATAGGAATCGACCTTGTTAAGTTTATTGCTTGCTTCAAATTTTTAATTCACAATTCCCTCAAAGTTAAGCATGAAAAGGGGAAATGTTAATGGAACCATACGGCAGAATAATTTAGAAGGAGGCACCAGGCCATTTCTAAGAGAGGCTCAATCTTTAAAATCTCAATTCTCCTATTCGAACACTTCACAATTCGTGGCGATTTGTAAGAATTCCAACTGTCAAAATGAGCTGATCAATGGTGATAACGTGTACTGTAGTATGATCTGTCAGGCGAACGATTGGTCTCAACCGTTCCCCACTTTTAATAACACGGGTTGTTTTCCAAGTGACGGCAGTAGACCCATCAAGAACCATTATCCGCAGCAGCCGGAACAAATTTCATGGAGTGTTACACGACCGACGAGAAACGACAATGGACCGTCTCATGGTGGTCACGTTCAGCCAGCAAATTATTTATCGCCCAAAGTTCATGACGGAAACATATTTCCACGTCCGATGACCGTCTTTCAGCCAAATGATGCGAAACCTTGGGATCATCATGTTAATGATGACGACATCCAAATTTCTTGTCAGGTTTGTTTTTATTTTACAAGTCCAAGTAAGAATAATTGTGATCTATGTGGTGCAATGTTGAGGCAGAATGGAGGTCAGTCGATAATAAATTATCCACAGTCAAATTGCGCGCCATCAGGTTGGGTACCATTGGAATGCGCATCACCACCACAACCACCACAATCAACTTGGTCACCACATTGGACATTGTCAAGCTTGGCGTCACAGCAAACTCCGTCGAAAGATAATTGGTCAATTAGTGACTTATCATCTACCACCATCTTATGTTCATCGTGTGGATTCATGAATAGCTCGTTTCACGTTAGATGCGAGGTGTGTGATGCAAACTTGCAAAACCACGATCTCAATCATGACGAAGAATATTTGTATGAAGGCGTGGAGATACAGTGTCCCTCATGTTATTCATTTAATGATCCCAGAAATAATCAATGTAAAGTATGCTGCACATCACTAAAATCCATATCGTCTTGGTCGGAACTCTCTTCTTCATCGGGGAAACCAGATTATGAAATACCCGATCTCATCATAATGGCGAAATGTCCTTCTTGCACTTTTTTGAATGATTCGCGACACAAAATATGCGTATATTGTCTCTCCGTGTTATCACAAGCACCTGATAATCGGCAGCAAGGCGACTGTAACATTGATCCTAGTGTGGGAGGAGACGCTTCAGGAATGAATATTTATCGAGATCTCACCTCAAAGTCTCCTTGCTCAAGGAAAAAGCGTACCACAAAAACCCAAATGGTGGTTCTTTCTGAGCATGACCAAGACTATATAGATGTTAGGCGACTGTTTTCCAATGGACTTCCGCTAGCCAAGATCCATTCAATTATTCGTCTTCAGATGCCAAATAAATTGGTGACAGCCCACGAGAATTACAAGAAGGAAATAGCATTACAATGTATGGTTCCAATGCAGAATAATACTTATCGAATGTTTCATGGTACGAAAAGGTCATGCAATCCTCAAAAATTTATTGAGGGAAATGTAACGTTCTGTATGTCTGGATGCGGACTATGTGGGATCGCGCAATCCGGAAACCAGAGAAAGAATTCGCGATTCAACGGGCGTAAGTAATTTTTAATAACCCGATTTGCAAATAAAATAAGCAAACGATCGGTAAAGTACATTCCTCAATACTACATTAAAATAGGGATGTGGTTTGCGAGCAGTTCCGAAATTTCATTTGGATATTGTGGAATTTCTTCTCGACAAATATTTGATTATGATGCGTCCTTGTCTAAAAATCTCATATTGGCCATGTTCGTTGTGGATGTCGTGACTCTAACTCCCGGAGAAATTATAATAGTGGATAAAAACGCGGTAAACAGATGATAGTATTTATTTAAAAAAATTGACGCTCCATTTAGTTTGAAAGTGATTTTTGATGTGAAATGCGTATGCACTATTTTATTTTTATAGGCAACACTTCCCAGATTCCTAATAATATTCGAGAATCGAAATTCTCTCTATCATTAGGGTGTACACGACGCGTTACGAAATGGGGTGTGACCAGTAATCAGTCATGGTCATACTAACTTGCATCTCATGAACTTTTTGTTTTTGTACCGGCCGGGCTCATGAGACGGCATCATAAGGAAGATCAGAATTGCGCGTGCTATTATGGAAATTTAAAGAAACTTCTTTTCGAAGAATTCCTGTTCACACATTCTAAAAGAACATAATTTTGTATAGTTGAATGCAACATCAGAATAAACTCAAGTTACCTAAATCATCCTCTCAACGGTACGGCATCATGTAAATCGCAGTACGTACCAGGGAAGGATCTGCAATGCCGTTTTTTCATGCATATGCTTGTGTGTTTTCCACGAACATAATTGATTTTCTCGTGAAGACTGGCTTCTTTGAGCCGTGAAACTTTGCCATTCGATAGAAGCGCCTAAAATTTGGTCATTCTTGTGCGAGAAAAAAAAGGTGGGCCTAACAAAAGAATGTAATCCATTATGTTTCTACACCGAATACCGCCAACTATTAAGAACAGAAGAACTTAAACAAGACGTCGTCCTTCGGGACAGGAACCGCTTTGACTCCTGCGCATTATACAGTATGCAAATCTTTTTTATTAAATAAATAATTATTTATAATTAAAAATATAATTCTTGTTAGATTTATCTTATACTACACATTCTTTTACTAAAATTCTGTAGGCAAGTTATTATTAATCAATAATAAATTGAAAATTTGATTTTTAAAGCATTTATATTTTTGTAATAAATTTGAAAAATCTGATATTGAACAAAGTTGAAAAACAAGGTATATTAATTTCCAAGTTGATTGTAAATAAATCAATAGTTTTGCTAAATAAAAAATTAATAAAGAAATAAATTAAAATCTTTTTTAATTAATTTAATTATCATTTGAAAATCAATATTTTTTTTTTCAGTTATAAATATCAATTAAGATCACATCTAATACCGTGTCCCGATGGATCAGGCCGCCTGGCGGGGGTACCGAGAGACGACAGAATTCACCCGGGTTCAATTCCCTTCTTCGGATCATCCATTAAGGGAATTGGAACCTTCGCTGGATTAAGACACCTGGTCTTTTTTTTTATTTTCTTCGTTATATTAAAAACTTTTAACGTCTCGTAGGTATTTTTTATTTTTAAAAAATGGCATTAATTATAATACCTAAATAAGAAATCATATTTATAGTAAGTTTAATTGATATAAGAAATTTGCATTAGTAACGCATTATCTAATAAAATTTTATTACTAGAAATTTTAGCTAATGGTTTCAAGAAAATCAATCAATAAATTCATGCAATATTATAATTGATTCTTTTTTAATATTCATACTTGATTTCAAAATGAATGATAATTCGTTTAAATTCTAATGTTTTTTTTATGTCTACCGTTATGATGAATTAACATTGAGGTAGTTTAAAATCACGAAAAATAGATTCGATCGTATACACCAATACTAATCATAATTTTATCTATCCACGACGGAAGCCACCACCGCCACCACGACCGCGACCACGACCACGGTTTCCACCGCCACCTCGGAATCCCCGACCAGACCCGCGACCCCCAGATCGAAATGAAGAAGTTCTTTCTATTTTAATTTAGAATAATTAACAACAAGTCAATGGAAATACTAAGGCATTGTACTCAATTATACTTACGACCCGGCATTTTCTTCTTGGGCGCTTATATAAATTAATACTTGTATTAAGTTGATATCGTCTCTTGACGTTAAACAGCATCAAGACTAATTAATTCAAATACCTTTAGTTTTAACAACTGGAGGTCTCGGTAAGAACCTTTCGAGAGGCAGTAGCTTATCTCCACCAATAAAGACTTTATCGTTTTCTTTAAATGAAGTAGCTACGATCCCTTCCTGTAACTTTACAGTAAAATAAACCTCATTCATGGGACCGAGAATTTCATCTACTTTACCGATTTGCTCTTTATTCGGCAGATAAATCGGAGCATTGAAATACGGAATCTTCTTGTTAGTGGAAAGGCACACCATGTCACCTTCACATGCATGTAAAAATGTGCCCATTTCTAATAAAAATTTAATCGTTTCGTTAATGTAAATTTCTAAAAATGACCGACTTCTTCTTACCTATTATTTCGGCTGGTGTGGTTGCTTGAAACTGGCCCCGACCTGCAAAAATAGATTTTACAGTTAGTCTCGTAAAATTAACAAAGAAATATGTCCGGTTCAAAGGCGGTTACCTCTTTCGTATCCTCTTCCACCACGCTGGCCACGACCCCGAAACGGTTGCCCTCCACGACCTCTGTTCATATCGAAAGAAATGAATAGATTATCATAAATGTGTGCACATGATACACACAGCATGACAAATGTTACACGAGAACGATAGTGTATATTTACAAGATTTCTTGATTAATAAAGTTTTCATATTATTTTTAGATAAAATCTTAAGAATTATTTTTCTTGTTATAATTTTCTTGAATTAGTTGCCTAAAATAAGAAATTATATAATTATAAATTTTAAAAATTTTTTTATAATAATTTTATTAAAAATTAAAATTTTTGTCTAAATTTTAATAGATATTAAAACAACTTTTTATTAATTGCTTTTATACAATTTTAAATAATTTTAATTATTTCTTTATTTATTTATATTCCTTTTCTTGAATTTGATTAATATTAAAATCTAGTTTAATTAAAAGATCTTTTTTAATTTTATTTTTAAAGTATATTAAATATTTGGACTCTGATTATTTCTTTATATAGTATATTTAATTTCATTTATGAATCAATAATTTATTTATTAATTCTTAATTTAATATTTTTTTCTTGATATTTAAGATTCATATTTTTTACAATTTAGTTTTTAATTAAAGAGTTATTAATTTGTTTTAAAAAATTAATTTATTAATTTATTTGTTTGTTTTTTTTTATTTTCATTTTTTTTATTTATAATTTAATATAATTTGAATTTTTTTTTATATTTTTTTTATATTTTTAAGTTTTTTGTATTTTTAATTAATTTTTTTATATTTTCTTTTATTTCATATCCCTTTTATTTTTTTCTTTAGCAATCAAATAATTCAATAAATAATTTACTATTTTTTTTTATAGTTTTTACAAATTAAATATTTTTGAAAATTTTATATAAAGCTAATTTTTCAATTTTTATTTTTACGAGTATCCATTACTTTTGCTTATTATTTCATCAAAAATATCTTTTTATAAGTTTTTAAAAGATATATATTATATACTGTATATATAATAATATTATCAAAAAAATTTTTTTTCACTGATTCTCTAACTATATATAAAAAAGATGTTTACAAGAAATTTTTATACTTTCTTACTAATAAAGTCTTAATATTTTTCTTAAAACAACCTGAAGTATGACTTTAAGAGTCATTTCTACCCTTCCTCTATTGTTTACAAATCTTTTCACTCAAAAACTTGACTTCTAGTAACCAAGAAAGTCAAATAACACCTTTTATACTAATGACAAAAAAAGTTTTTAAAGAAAGAAAAACTGATTGTTAAGTATTTGAAGATTTTTCTAACCTTTGAAGTGAGAGGCTTATAGAGATTTTTTGTAATAAAAATGTTTATTTTCTCCCTTTTTGATTGTTTTGACCTTCTTAAAGCTCACATTTTTATAGTTTTCTGAGGAATTTTGTCTACTTCAGTTTGAACTTGAATTTTGAGTAGTACAAATTCTCACCAAAGGTGATTAGCCAACATAAAATACATTAGTTTTTGGAATGTAAATAAGTTCCTATTGGTCATACTTACGTATCTCTATATATCATTAGTAATATAGGAAAGAAAGTTCTAAAAAAAATGTTCCCTTCAATTATATATATTTAATCTTTAGAAAACAATTATAATACTGAAGAATAAGTGACAAGTAGAAAAAGAAGATTCAACTCCCATCTCTTATTAAGTTCCTCAGGTGATAAAAAGGTTTCTTGAACAAAAGCTAAGAACTCCAAGTTTTTATTTCAGTCAGGCAAAGTTTTTGAAAAGATTTCTTTATCTTGGTTAAATAAACTCTTCATAATATAGCACTGGCTCCAATAGCAATAAGCGAATCTGTACATTGGCAGAAAAATAAGTTCTTCAAACATTCTTCTTAAAGTCATTTTCAGGAATGATTAAGTTCCTCAAATGTTATAAAGTTTAGAGAATATCCCAATCAGGCAAACTTCTTTTAAAAAAAAACCATGAAATGAAGCAAGAATCTTTTGGAAAACTTTGAATTCTATTTCTTTTTCCCTTTTTTTCCTAGTACCAACTTTAGCAATTTATAATTTTTCAGAATAATCAATAGTAACAAACTGTTGACAATGATCCTGATTGACTTAGAGGTTAATGCCAAACTACTAGGAGGGCATAATATTGTTCCCCAAATCTGACTTAGAGTACCTAGTTTAGACTTAGTTTTGTTTAATTCAAACTAGTTTAGTGAATCTTTATATTTTTTAAGTAGTATAGTCCTTTAAAAATAATATATAATAATAAGTTAGTCACTCTGTGAAAATCTGTAAAAATTGTAGTATCTTTCAATATTTCAATAAAGATATGCTATTGTAGCATAATTGCAGGTTAAAATATATATATATATAATAATATTATCAATGTAAAAAAAAAAAAAAACTCTTTTCGCAAATCCCTCAGATCCTTAAAAATTTTCTTTTTAAGCAATTTATTCAAAGAAAGAGAAACATCTTTTTTCAAGACACATATTCTTGCAACACCAGCATACAACAGTCATCTTAGCACAAAACAATATTTTGTGCATAGTCCTAGAGTAGTAGATTGTTGGAAAATATATATATATAGCAACAACTTTGGCTTTTTCTTCTTTTAAGAAGAAGGGAGGAAACCAACATAAACTGATTCACAGTCAGAAAAGGGGAGCCAATATCAACTTCACAAAGCTTGCAGCCAGGTCAGTGCAGGTTAACACCTTTCTTGATACTACAAGAAATCTTAAAGCAAATAGGTTTGTTCGATAAATTAAGTAAACCTCAAATTTTTCAAGACTCAGAAGGATATCAAAGCTCCTCAAGGTCTAAACAGCCTAACATACATACTCCATTTCCACACACATCAAAACACATCACCAGAGTAGCGTGAATACGTACATATGTATAAAGCTGTTGTCAAAACAAGTTTGACAAAAGTCTAACACAACAGCACAACAAGTGTGACTTAAATTGGTAAGATCATCAAATACAATTATCACAATAGAAAGTGATCAACATAAATAGAGTGTCAGGGATCTGTAAAAAACACAACAAAGTCAGTATAAATAGGTAAACAACCTAAGCAAAAAAGGAGAAATGACATGTATCTAATCAAAACAAGATTAAGATACATACAAAAAACAAGGTTATAGTAAAAGTTTTTCCATATTACCTAATCAAATACATAAACAACAACAATCTCAGAAAGGTTTATCCGCAACTTAAAAATAGACTATCAATAAATACAAAAAGAATTCACGTAATCTATCAATAGATTCAAGCCAGTAAACATGAATAGAGCCCAACGTATATTATAAATAGTCAATAAGAGAGAAGAGGATATAGTAAATACTCTAGTTAACCTCTCAAAAAAACATGACAAACACTCTACCCTATGGGCCTCACAACAAGTACTACAACTAAGAAATAGTGAACCCAATGGACCAATAGCATCATCACCAGAAACCTATACCATTTTAGATAGTGTTATAGCTAAGATATTAGGAGTTGACATGACAACCTTTCACAAGGAAAGAATTTTAACTCAGCATATTACATATCTT
>CAJVPT010006262.1:0-11232 GCA_910592055.1 Acaulospora colombiana
GCTTTTGGTTGGTAGCTCTTCATTCCATATGCTGAGGCAGAATTTTCTTAACTTCTGGTCCTCCCAGGCTGTGTGGTAATCGCTTATTTTGGTTGGTTGCAGGTATGTTGTAGTTGTGGGCCAGTCTATCTCTTTAATGATTCTGTTGCTGAAATTGCATCTTGTTCTATTTAGTAATCTCCATTTTGCCAAGTGTATAGCATTTGTTAGCTTCTTTGTAATCATTTTTACTAGAACCTTAGTAGGGATATTGTCCCATTGAGGGGCTATTCCAGTATATTGGTTATGTGTTCCTGCTATCTCAATTTCATGTTTTCCTAGTAGCATGCCCTTCCAGGGATGGATTTGTGCTAGTTTATCTGCTGTCTCATTGTGTTCAATTCCTGAGTGATCTTTCACTTTGAAAAGCAACAGTTTTATGTTTTGTATTTTGCACCATTCTGAAATCTGTAACAATATGTTATAGTTTTTTTGTATTTTTATAATTTTTTCAATACTTTCTCTTAGAGTTTTCAGGATTCCATTGATCACTGCTTGGCTATCAGTAAATACATTTGCGGTGCTGTGTTCAGGCAAGGTGCTGAGGGTTGTTAAAATGGCTGCTATTTCTGCTTTGGTTGAGGAGGGGTGTCTGGTTATCTGTCCCTGGAAGATGTGCTTCTCCTGATCTGGAGTAATAATAATCCAACCTAGTCCTATATGGTTTTTGTCTCTGAGCTTGGTTAGGAAACCATCTGTATAAATGTTGAAGATTGCATAGTTGTTTAGTTTCTCTTTGATTGTTTTTAAGGCTGTGAGACAGCTATAGGGCCTTTTATTATGTTGGTTAGTTTTTCTAAACTTCTTTGCTTTCTTGTTGGAATTGTGATTTCCATTTCGACTCTTGTGAGTTTGTGTTGTCTTGTATTATATGTTCCAAGAGAGTAGTATTTAGAGAGTTGGGAGATACTCTATTTCTCCATTTGAGTTCTCTATTTGCAGTATTGGTTTTGTTAGTGGATATTTTACTTTTTTGTACTGGTATGGTAATTGATCGTTGTTTTGTGGCAGTGAAGTTGCATTCACTAGTATTGTCATCTAGTGTGTTGATGTTGCAACCCAGGCATGCCTCAAGGGGAGAACTTTCTGGTTCCTGAGTGTAATGTCTATATTGTGTTGTGTGTTGGTCAATTTTCCGTTGTTTTTTCCCAATGACTGCCTTGCTTTCCTTGGTAGTACAGATCCAATGTGGTCTAGTGGTTGAGGTTTCAGATATTGAGACTCCTTGTTTCAATATGTTTGATAGGGTTTCCAGGGGGATGAAGATTTCTTTCCTTTCGATTAGTTCCTCTAACTTTCTACTGATAGTGTTGAACCAGTTAAGAGTTGGACCTGGAACTGCTTTTTTTCCTATTCTAATGATTTGGCACCAATCCAGGGGTTTGGTTTTACTTCTGTTTAGTATTTGACCAGTGAACATGAGATTGTGTTTTTTGAGTGCTTGTCGATGTTTTGAATAGAATTGTTTGCTCATGATTTTTTCTATTGGTGTATCTACTTCTTTTATGAGTATCAGGCTATCTATATTTGGGGTGAGTAAGAAAATGAAACCATGTCTTCTCATGAGCCAGATTATGTATGTGTGAGGTTCTTTCCTAAATTCATTAGTGGGTGTTCTAGTTTGTTTAGGATGGGTTGTGTTGACCAAAAGTTGTTCTGAATGAATTGTAGTCTGGCTTTTGCTATGTCACCTGCCTTGTTCTGCTTGTTAATTCTACTGCACCAATTAGTGGAGTGTAGGAGAAGTTGTTCATCCCAGAGATATATAATGTTGTATTCGTATTTGTTGAAGAGTATGTTGTTTGGGACTGTTCTGGCTAGACCAAGCTTGTGTTTGAATGTAGATGTAATACTATTCATTAATAAGTTGTATGCTTTTTCAGAGAGCATCATGTCATTGCATAAATATTCTGTGCTAGGAATTAGCACATGGTTAATTACATATTGCATTTGTTTGTCAGTTAGATTTTTCATTCCTATCAGGGATTTGGTTTTCCTGAATTTTTGTTGGATTAGGGTTTTTTGATAATCTTTTCTACCTAAACTGTCATGCCATACTCCTAGGATCCTAACCGGTGTTCCTGAGGGCAACCATGTATTGTGTGATCTTTCATTGTTATGCCTTGCTTGAAGTCACTATCATGTCCATTTATGATGAGTAGATAGGACTTCTGAGAATTGATTTTTATGTCGTTTAGATGGTAGAATTTCTCAGCTTTTTTTATGATTTGTTGCATTTTCTCTCTGTTGTCAGTGATCCATGTAGTATCATCCATATATGCACTGATGGCTGTGCATACCTTTTTTTTGTAGCCATCCTTCTTTAATTTCTCTATAGTTTTTGGTGGTAATAGTATAGCCAGAAAAGTGTTTGGCAATATGGGAGATTAGGGGGTCGTAGAAGATACGCCATAAGAGTGGAGAGATTGTGTCACCCTGGTTAATACCATCTTTGACCTCATATTCCTCTGTGGGTCCATGATATGTCAAGATGATATTTTGGCTTTGGTTGAGAATGTTTAGAAGTATGTTTATTATTGGAGTTGGAATTTTGATTTGTTTGAGAGCTTTGGTAAGCATTTCTAGATTTACTGAGTCGAAGGCTTTTGATATATCTTGACTAAGGATCCAGGCCTATTTCTTGGTTTCTTTAGCATGTTTGATAATGTTGTTGATAATGTGGATGAGTTCTTGTGTACTGTTTCCTGGGAGAGCTGCCCAGTTTAGTTTAGATAGGATTGTGTGTTCTTTTAAACACTGGGCTATTTTGTCAGTGATGATTTTGGTGAAAATTTTTCTTCCAGCATCTAAAAGGGTGATGGATCTTGTGATATCCAAGTTGTTCTGTCAGTCTTTGGGTTTGGATATAGGGTAGATGCTACCTTTGCTCCATTCAATAGGGGTTGTGCCTTCCCTGATAATGCGATTGAAAATGTTTCTTATTTCTTCAAAGGCCTTATCACCTAGTTTTTTGAAGGCTAGGTATAGAATTTGATTTCTTCCTGGTGCTGATTTGCTGCTTCTATCTCTGATTGCTTTTTTTAGTTCTTCTTTTGATATTTCTATGGCAGTTGAACTATACCATTTAAGGTCGATAGTGTTTTTGGGTGAGTATTCTTGTTTCCATGCTGGGTATTCTATTAGTTGTTTAATGTTTCTAGCGGGCATCTATTGTTGAAAGTGCTTCCTAATCCTGTGTTTGATTTCTTCTGGTTTTGTTATTATGTTAATCTCCTCTTCCTCAACAATTAGTTTATCTAGGATTATAGACCTGTGTGATTTATCCAAGATACTGTTTATCATTGCCCTTTTGTTGGTTGTCAGGAACAGTTGTCTAGTTGCTATTCTCTGGTTAATTGCTTGGTTTTGTTTTTTATGGTTTATAACCCAGGTAATGACTTTGTGTGCTCGTATTATTTTCTGTAGGTGAGTGATCCATTGTAGGATGAAGTCATTGGGGTGTTTTTTTTGTATGCTGAGTAGCTGTGTTGAACTTCAATGTCTGTTTCTGAGGAAATTTGAGTGTTTTGATTAGGGGTTTGTTGACTTTTTGCATAGTTTTTAGTTTATTTCGGAAGGACTGCATTATTATTAAGGAGTCTTTTGTTTGCCGCTCTTCTTCTTATATTCTTTTCCTTCGATGTGATTTTCTTTTGGGAATGTGTAATTTGGCAGCCTTGAGAATGTGGTTGCATATGGTGTTCCACTGCTTGTTGATTGTTGCTGGTTTGTTACCTTGTTTACTGAGTGTTACCTCTACTTCTCTACTAAACTTTTCCCACTGTTCACTATTTGCTAGTTGCTAGTTGTATCTGTAGTTGGGCTTGTGGTGAGTGTTGCCTTGACATGAGTTGAGTTGCCATACTTCTATTTCCGTGGTTGCTGGTCTATGGTCACTAAGAATTAGGGGGTCTAGGGCTTCTCCAATGAATGCTTTTCTACTATGTCAGGATGGAAGGGTATTCATCCAAATTTGGTTGATTCTACTACTGCTATTGTTGCGGTTCCATGTGTATTCTCTCTTTATAGGGTTGTGGTATCTATAGATGTCTTCTAATCCATAATCAGTGAGTATCTCTATTTGAGGGCCAGAGGATCTATTTGATGTGCTACGATTTCTAGTGCCAGTTTTGTTCCATGCTGGATTTGGTACGCCATTGAGGTCCCCTAGTACTAAGAGGTGCCAGTTTTTTTATATTGCTTCTCGGACCCATTGTCTTAGTTTATTTAAGGTTTTAAATCATCTCTTGTTATTGTGGTATGCATGGAAGTATATTCCTATAATTCTAAGTTTTTGTTTCTTTGGAAAGGTTAAGTCAGTGTAAATAAGTCTTCCTTGCCATGAGTTGTGATTATATATGTAACTAGCTATTTCTTTGGAGAGCATGAGGTTCAGGCCTTTTCCGATCATTTGTTTATAATTGTGGGACTAGAGTATGTGATATAGTGGATGTGTCCAGTGTTTGGATTGGTAATGGTTTCCGTTGATTTCTGTTGTAACTATTATATCCCATTTTATTGTGATATACCATTTGAACCATGTTTCTCTTTTATGCTTGTCTACTAGGCCTTGGATATTATATGTAGTTGTTGTCCATATATTATTTGTTGTGGTATGAAGAGAGATGTTCGTATGAGATGGGGAATTTATATTAAGTGTGGTTGTGTTTGCTATTTCGATGTTGTCATTTTTTCTTTTTCCTTTTCTACGTGTTGTTGAGATGAAAGTATTATTATTGTTTACAAATGTAGGGTTCTCTGTCATTTATAGTTAGGTGAGAGGTTGGGGATATATTCGTATTTAGAGTATTGGTGAGGACATTGAACATTTTGTCCATGTTTTGGTCCAGACGATTCATTGTTGAGTGAATTCGCTGTTGTTGCAGTTGGATGTCCTGCAAGTTTTCAGGGGTTTCTTCTATATTCTCTGTTATGCTGTTTGTGTCCTGATGAAGGATTTGATCTTCCACCATTTGTTCCATATATTTTTCACTGTAGTTTTCTAGATTGACAATTCGTTCGTCTAGATCAGCGATTTCTTCCTTAATTTCTCTGATCTCTTGTCTGATTGTCTTGAGGATATCAAGAATTTCTTCCATGGCATTTGTTCCTGTGGATACTTTGATTCGATTATTCTCTTATTTTTGCCTTTGTCCCTGTCTTGCAGCTGCTGCATAGAAGCCTGGTCATTTTCTCTTGTTGGGTTTTTTGTTTCTAGTGAAGGTTCTGATTGCTTCAGTGTGAGCTGGTTTGTATTTGGTGTATAGTTTACTGAAGTGTTTGACCTATTCAGAGTGGTATTGATTCCATTGTGTTCATCTCTCTTTGGATGGGCAGCTGGCTACCAAATGTTAGTGCTGCTACAAATATTGCACAATTTGGTGTCGATTGGTTTCCATTCGATAGTAGTTTCTCGCAGGTTGAAGTTTCCATCTGTTACTGCATCTCTTGTTTCTTCACTGTCAAAACTAATCATGCAAATCTTTTTCTCCTATAGGAGAGATATCTGGGGATATAGCATATCTTTGCTTTGTCTTGTTCACAGATATGTCTTAAGTCAAAGGCTGTAGTATTGGGTGGAAGGTTAGTGAGTTTGGCTGCTATTGCACCTCTTTCTTTTATCTGCTCCACATTTTATAGTGCGTCAAAAACCCTGACTGAGTCTGATCTTAGTGGTATACTTCATTTGTTAAGGATTGACTGTTTGTTTTCTTGATTTTTATAGATGATCGTAGCGGTCTGTCACATCTGTTGGGTTGTTATTATGATATTGGTAATCTTCCCATATTTGGCAAAAGTTTGTCACACTTCAATGAACTTGATATCCAAAGGGATGTCCCATATGACTATACTATTTTCCTTTTTTTGGAAAGGAGTTGTAATTTCCATGTGTTCCAGGTGCATGTTGTTTGTATCAGGTAAGATAAGATTGCATGCCTCATTGGCAGCCTGTTTGTCACCAAAGATGGCGATGATGTGCTCGTTTTTTCTTTTCCTTTGCTGAAGACTGACATTAGGCCTACCAAGGAGTCTCGACTTCTTGTCAAGAAGGAGATCTTTTGGTTAGTAGTTCTTCCTGGGATTTCGCTTGCTTTGATTTCTGTTTTGGCTCTTTCTCTACCAAATTTGACTTTCCTGTCAAGTGGAAATTTGGGATGGGGTCTGCCATACTGGTTGGTTTTGGTCCTATGTTTTGGTGTAGTTTGTCATTCCTCTTCTTGTGAAGTAATGTTTAGAGATGAGCTTCCCATTGGTTCGTCTTCAATTTCCATTTCTGTGTTTGCTTCTTCAAGATATTCTTGCTGGTTGGGGCCTGTGTGCTGGTCCTTGGAATTGTTTTCTGTGCTTTTTGAAAGTGACAGAGTAGTTGTTTTGGGTATTTTGGTTGAAAGTTCTTTCCACTTGTTTGCTCCAGGAAGTGTTGTCGGTGGCAGTTTTTGCTCTCTTAGTGTTATTGGGGTCTTGGGGAATGTTTTGTTGTGTGGTATTGTGGATAGTTGATTGTTTTACAGGTTCATTTTCTTTTCTTGCTGCTGCTTTTTCTTTGTTTTTTGTGATTTCCTTCATGTTGTCCGTGTTCATTTCTGTGCGTATATTTTTCGTGTAACTCTTTGCCAAAAGATTTTCGTTGTAGTTTGGTTGCCCCAAGGTGTATTGTTTTCTGGGTTCTCGATGAGAACTCATCTCTTTCATTCACTTTCTTTCTTTTTTCCCAAAATTACCAAAAAAGGAAATTTTTTAGAAAAAAAGAATTTGTGGGAAAGAGTGTATCCTTTGTTTTCTACTTTAAATATTAGATAATGTCAATATTCATTTGCATAATTTATTTGTGATTTTTGCACTTCTCCCAATGCATCTTTTATCAATTCAATCATTGAAGTTCAATGATTAACAAAGTTATTTGCAGCTAGTATTTCTGATAGTGTGGTTAAGAAAATTGGAGTGTTTTGATATTATTCACAATCTAATTTGAAGGATGTACAGTATATCCAGTTGATACTTGTTTGGAATTGTTTTATGTAAACTCAGCAGCTGGCAGATATTTATTCCATTGATCTTGTCTATATGTCATGTAGACTCAGACTATTTCTTTAAAGTGCAATTCATTTTCTTTGTTTGCCTGACAATATGAGGGTAAAAGGCTGTTGACATGACAGTTTGGATATTCAGGTGATTAAAAATACTTTGTCAGAACTGACTAATGAATTTTGGATCTTTGTCTAAAATAATTACTTTGAATATTTTATGGTTTTTGAAAATAGTCATTAAGAAAATCTTGGTTACTTCTGGGGCATTAGCAAAGGTATGTATTAATTGAAAATATGCTTTTTTTGAAAGGTAGTTAACAAACACTACTATAGCATCACATTTTTGTTTTGTTAGGGGTAATGCAATATAAATTTATTATTTGGCTATAGATCAATGTATTATTTAAATAGATAATAACAAACTTATCCAAGTATTTATAGAAAATATAATTTATTAAGATATGAAAGTGGCAGGAGTATTCGTTAGGCCAAAGGATAGGATAAAAAATTTATAATGATCATATTTTGTGTAGAATATAGTTTTATAGATATTGGAATCCTTAATATGGATTTAATGGTATTCAGAATTGAAATCAATCTTTGAAAAATACTTGGAATCAATGAGGTGATCTATAAGTTTATTTATTCTTGGCAGAGATATTTGTTTTTAATGATAACCTTATGCAGAGCCCTATAATTCATACAGAATTTGAGAGTTTCTTTTTTTTTATGCATAAATAATATTGGAGCACTAAATGGAAAGGTGCTTGGTCTAATAAATCCCTTGGTCATAAGTTTGACAAGTTGTTTCTTTAGTTTATTTATATCATATATAACAATCTTTAAGTGAGTTTTGAGAGAGATTTGGACTCAGAAATTAGTTCTATAGCATAGTCAATATTTGCTTTAGTGGTAGGTTATTAGGGATTTCAGTGGGAAATAAATCTTTAAATTCATTGATAAAAGCTTTTCCTTCTTCATTTATATTATCTGGCAGCTCAAGAAGATTGGTGAAACAGATGGTAAACAATCTAGTTGTTTTGGTAGTAACAACTAGTTAGTAGCAGGAGATATAGATCGCAAAACATTTAGAGATAATACCAGCTTTCTGGACATTGGTATTGACTTTGATGGTATACTGTCTATACTAGAAGGTAAGAGTGTTACTTCTTTAATTGATATTGGAGTTGCAAAGTACAGCTATTGTTTTTCTAATATAGCATCATATTGCGGCAGGTCCAGAACTTGTGCAGTAATATCAGATACTTTATATATATTTAACTCCAGCTTCTCAATATTCAGCTCTTTTTTTACTTCCTTTTTACAGCTATTAATCAGTTCTATAATAAGTGGTTTAGATATAATACTCTGTGGCAAGTGGTGTTTTTTGACGAACTTTTTATTACCAAAATTTTTGGAGGTTCCACTGTTCAGAAGGAATCAGGCAAGCTTTCCATTAATCTTTTTATTGAACTGCAATAATTTCTCTCAATTCTCTTCTAGTTTTATAAATTCAACAGTGAAAAAGGATGATAAATTTTTAGTTTTTATCTTAAAATTTTTAACTGGTTTCTAAGGACATTTTCTCACAATGTGCCCTGATTTTTTACATTTTAAGCAGAATACTTTCTGCATTATACATTTCTTTTTCTGTTAATCCAACTAATTCAACTCTATAGAAATAGTCTGTTGATATCTATTGGAGATGTGTAGGTAGCTATTTGATGTTAACAACAGTTTTGTGATGAATGGTTTCTATTGCAGAACCTTGTTGATTCATTCATTTATTTCTTAATAGTACCGGCTTTCCAGAGTAATATAGCAATGTTGTATCTTATAACCATGTCTAGGCATCTTCAAAATTACAATAGAGCAATAGCTTACTTCTATATGTATAGCAGGTTTCAATTCCTTCACAAAATATGTATTTTATTTATCTTAGTCATATTATCAATTTGACCCAAAATATTTTGAAAAGCCATACTATACTTTTGTACAAAACTCATCTGATAAAGCCTTTTTAGTTAATGGCACAGATACTGTTGATGGTTTAATGTCTAGAAGGCAGCATAAAAGTTAGAGCAAAATTGTTCCAATTATTAATTATATTTATTTGAGTCTATTATACTTTATTGAGGTATTAGTGCAGAGTGACACCTTCTAATCTGATGCAGTATACTGTATGTGTATTTGTTCCTTTGCAATGTTTTGTGCCATGAAAATATTAAGGTATCATCATAACATCCAAGTAATAATATTCTCTTCTGAGACTTCCTTATATGTGAGAATCCTGACAAAGATTTTAGAAGTAACTGAGTCTTGTTGCTTTATAGTTTTTGTTATGTAGGAGCTTGGAATTGTCAAAACCCTTGGGCAAGAATTGTCATAAAATCTTGAAATTGCTATGCATCCATTATAGCAGAATCTGAAAAAAAAGTTTATAAATATGTGTATAGATATATATGGGAATATATAATTATATAATTATAACAGTTTGCTATTATCAAGTTATAAAAGACTTTATTTTTAGAAAGTCTGTATAAATATATTTTAATATAATTATAACAACCTGTTGCTATCAAGTTTTAAAAGATTTTATTTTCAGAAAGTTTGTAAATAATTGTTATTTGTACAACAAGACAATAAAGTTGTTTTTATTTTGGAAGATGTTTTTTCTCTCTATATAAAAATCTAAAGTATCTTTTAATTAAAATTATATAAATAAATCTATAAATACATTAAGTAAAAATACATAAATCTTGATCTATAGGTCGATAGCACAGTGGTAGTGCTCCCAGATCACAATCACAAGGGCCAGAGTTCAATAACACATAGGCAATAAGGGGAATCTGTTTGCTTATCACATCTATAGTAAGAATGACAAATCAACACAAGGTTCTATATAAGGCTAGCATGAGTAACACAGGCCCTCCATATACAACTGATCTCAGGTACCTAACAGGAATGCAAAAAAGGATTCCACTCA
The DNA here is from genome assembly GCA_910592055.1 of Acaulospora colombiana. Taxonomy (NCBI): domain Eukaryota; kingdom Fungi; phylum Glomeromycota; class Glomeromycetes; order Diversisporales; family Acaulosporaceae; genus Acaulospora; species Acaulospora colombiana. The sequence continues at coordinate 10,054 of CAJVPT010006262.1, forward strand.
CTTATCGCGGCTATAACAAGACAAGATATACACAAGATTTAACAAGAATAGCCAAAATAAGTAATATAAAGGTCCCAAAAATATAAGAACTGATCATTCCTAATGGAAGAAGAAGTACCTGATCACCCATAGAACGATCAAGACATGTCCATAAAAAAGTTGCCAAAAATGGAGAGATCATTGTCCTTCACATAGATCCAAGTCCTAAAATCAGTAACAAGACAGGTATTAAATAAATAACAAGCCTCCAAGAAAAATTTAAAGTGCTAATAGAACCAATAGGTTTTTATATAAGAAATTCTCAACACTGGTGGTGCTGGATATCTTAGGTGAGTTTCTGACATGTTAGTTTCTCCTATAACAAAAGGAATAATAACAAGTTGTTCAATGGACCATAATTCTATGAAGTGCCACTTCCAAGTATAAGAGGTAAAAATTTGAAGGATCATTTCTTAAATTCGAATGTATAAGACTTCTCAAAACCTTAGCTGAGTTAGAATTAAGAAATAGTTCTACACTAGATGGTTACATAGTTACTCTATCCTGGTTGAATGAGACGTAAATAGATATCCCTTGTACTATTTGTTAATTTGTAAATCCTTAGACAGTACGGTAATTACTTATCCCGATTGTCCCTAGAACCAATCTTGACTCTAATAAAGTTTCAAAACTGGCACAGGAATAAGCTAGCACTTTAAAAAATATATATAAATCTTGACATAACAGATATCTAGACTTATAGGGCTAACATATACCTTAAAGAAGAAAATAAAAAGAATAATAATAAAATAAAATAAATTTATTAGTTTGTGCTACTTCTATTTATGTATCCAATTTTTATTCTGGGGAAACAAGATAAATTGACTTTGATGATAAGCACTTAATCTGGAATTGCCAAAGATAATCTCAGATAATATTATGCTAAGAGTTCAAAAATAGTAGACAGAGTGGACTTTAGGCCCATGGTTATACAGAGTCATGCTATACTTACACAGAATTTATAGAGTAGGTGCAGATTTATTACAATAAATATTTTTCTAATATTTAGTTTGACTTGGAATATTTAAAATTTGATTTCAATTTGGTGATTACCATTATATATCTCTTTCCTGAAAATTCCAATTTTTTGAAAATTTCCTTTTATGGTAACAACTGAAAAAACGCAAAGAACAACTCCTC
>CAJVPT010006263.1:0-11232 GCA_910592055.1 Acaulospora colombiana
GTGGATGGTCTTTGATGTTGATTTTCTCTTGTTTTTTGGGCTGGCTTCTCTTTTTTCAAAAAATTACCAAAAAAAAAAATTTTCTGAAAAAATGGGATCAGCAGAAAGAGTTTTCAATTTTATTCCGTAAATGATAATAAATTATAAATATTAAAAATGTATATTATTAATTAAATGTTTATATATAAAACTTAAAGATACCAAGTAAACATTAAGTAGAAAAAAACAAATAAAAAAAAAAAAAAAAAACATGATTAAAAAAATATCAGATTAACCGTATGGATACGGATCATATAAAAATAAATCCATTCAGATATGGATCAGATCGAATAAAAACTGATTCGATCGGATTCAGATCAGATTAACCTAAAATCTGATTCAATCTGATTCGATCTGATCCGTTGTGATCCCTATTTATAATTGTAAAAAAAACAATAAATTACTTGTTAATTCATAAACAAAATTTGTATATAGATATTGAAAAATAAAAAATAAAAATTTGACAAATAAAAAATTTAAATTTTGATATAAAATAAAAAATATTTCATCAAATTAAATTATAGTATATTATTAATCAATAATTAATAAAATTTGAGATTGAATAATGCAAATTATACAAAATAATAAATCTAAAGTTAATAATAATAAAGAAATAGATAGTATATTTAAAGATTATTCAATTTAAAAATATAAATTTTCTTTAAATTCTAATAAATTTTTAGATAGTTATTTTATGTAAATTTTATTATAAATTATAAATTATAGAATTTGATTTAATTTATTAAATAATGCAATAGATGTATTGCAAAAATTTATAAAATTGATATTAATTAAAATTGTAATTAAGAAATTTGAGCTTTTTTATAAATCTTTATATATTATCAATAATATATATAAATTATTAAACCAGTTTATTGGTTTTATAATATGTCAAAAATATTACAAATTGTATAAATAGAATAATATGCTTGGTTTTTAAAAAAACAATTAGTTATTATTCATGAAATATATTAATATTGAATTTCCAATTCAATAATAAAATGAAAAAAAACTTACAATTCTCTACTATCTATACAATTAGAATTATTAAATAAAAATATAATTAACCAATCCAATTTAATTTTTTTTTTTAAATTCATGATCAGTACAATATTATGTATTTATTAATCTTGAAAAAAACTGATAAAGATATATTAGACAATTATATTATGACTAAACTAAATATCATACTGACTCACTTGTCAACAGTTTTTTAAGCTTAAGCCTTTAGGTGTAACCTTAAAAACAATATTTTGCTATGGAATAAATTTTGCATAAAGACCCTTCTAACTTATTCATTATTGTCAGTAGGTTGTTACTGCCTATTATTCTCCAAGGAACTAATTTCGAGAAACTACAATAGGGGAAAGAAAAAATGAAAGAAAGTATGATATCTATAAATACACAAATGTACATATATGAAGAGAAAAAAATAAAAATAAAAATAAAAGTACTTCATGTCCTTCAAAGAATTTCTACTAGAAATTTCCTCTCATTAAAAACCAACCCTTCTGAAATATTTTTCTTCTTTCTAATAATCTGAGAAACTTATCTATTTGTGATCTTTATTATTTTCTTATAACTATTTGAGGTACTTATAACCTATTCGAATCCAACATCTTGCTTCTCACTTTCTTTCTTTTGGTATTGATTTTTTATATATTCGTACAAACCTTAGCAACTTATAGTGGATCCTAAATTCTTATGTAACCTTTCAGTCATATTGTATAACTATCGATATCTTCCAGCAGCCACACATAGTTAAAGGAATTTTATTGATAAGTATTTTCCATTGTTTAAAAAGTCAAATTCTCAATAATTTTTTTGTCTTGCAATGGTGGGTGAGTCTTATAGAATATATGGATCCTTATCAATTATAATATCATTATACAATATCTGGGAAAATGTATTTTCAATTCTAGAGAAGGGTAGTAATTTACAGTCTTCTGCTTTTCGATCTTATTATCTGATTGGAATAAGAAAACAATTTCCTTTACATATTTTGCTTAATCAGAATAATAAGAAGTTAAAGATCTCAGCTTAAACAAATAATTATCTTTTTATCATCTAGGAAATTTAGTATCCATCCTAATAACCTCATAATTTCTTTGTTTCAATTACACTTTATTTGGAGGAATAAAAAATTTGCACCAATAGATTCTTTTTTTTTTATCAATAACATTATTGAAACATGTGAAGTGACCAGTAGAGACTTGTTTATATTCAGTTACTAATGTGTTTCATATCCATCAATCATATTTTGCAATGGATTGTGTTACCTAAAATTCAGGATCAAACTGAAATAGATAAAATTTCCCAAAAAACTAAAAAAAAATTTTATGTGACTATAAGAGAGAAGATATAAGAGGTAGTACCTTAAAATATAGCATAATGTTCACTGCCTCCCACTGTTAGAAACCTCTATAGATATGCTTCAATATAAAAGGCTTCAAGTACTACACTATTAGTTTTTCTTCCTTGCAGAACTTTCTTTTATATTTTTTATTAACTTTTTATAGTTAACATGTCTTTGTATACCTTTGATTTATAGGATAATATAAACTATGTACTATCTATTATAATAAGTAATTAGACTATTCTATATATAATATACTAGATCAACCTATTTGATCATCTGGTTTTTCTTCTAGGAAGAATATATGATGCTCTCTTAATTTTTTTTAGAACAATTTTATAGAGTAATCTAGTTATCAGACCATTGTGTATACTCTAACCTGTCCCCAATTTTTTTTGAGACTTAGTTGTGATCTGTAAATTTCTTCTCTTATCAAGGTCTCCTGATGATATGCTATAAGCAAGTTTGACCATGCTTTTATGCATACCACTGATACAATGTTTACTTTCTTCAGGACTTCAGCCTTTTTAACTTAACAACTTTTTTATTGGTCGATAAGATTGTTGGAGTACCTTTTTCATCTGGTTTCTATCCTAGTTGATCATAAAATCAGCTTTATCTTTCTCCACCTTATCATAGTAATAATAAGATACTAATTATTCACAACACCCATAAACTAGTTTGATCTGATAGAGATTAGTTATAGATGATATCATATTACAATGGATCCTTCTATTTCAAATATCAGTAAGATAGCTAGAACTATGCTCAATAATAAGTAATAACTTGTCATCCAATAAAATTATTTTTATTGTGTATGTTATTTTTTCACTTGGCTCTCAAGTGATATGGAACTTTAGACCTTGTAATTGTGACCTGGGAATACTATCATTATGTTATAGACCCACAGGTTTAGTTTTTTTATATTCTACTATTTAATATCAATTGTTATAAATATATCAAAATTTGAATTTTGAATCTAATTTTTAGTATAGGATAAATTGATCAAGTATTAATAAACTTCTTTTTTTTTTAGAATGGAAGCTCAGCCTCGTTTATTAACTTAATAAAGTAATTTACAAATTTAATTACAGAGATTACATATTTTCTATCATTTATATTAACAAATATTCCTAGAATCCTACTTTTAAAGGATCCACTGGATAGCTTGTTACTTAAAAATATTCAGTCAAATTAAATTTCTACTACTATCTATCTAGAAAATCTAGACACTCCTATTTTTGGATCTTCAATCCTTCCAGATTTTTTCCAACTAACTTGTTAAGCTTGACTTGCTAGTTTTGTGAAATAAGAAGTATACCTTTCAAATGGTTCTTGATGGACTTAATGCAGTTGTCAATTTTGTACTTTTCTTAAATTTATTTATATTCAGTCATATTTATTATACCTTTTATAAGTAGAAAAATCTATTTAGAACTGGAAATGGGAAAATCATATTTGTATAAAACCAGAATAGAGATGATTAATATTTTCTTAGACCTGATTGTGTTTTATATCATAAATAGTTTTTTTTCATTTCATAAATCTTTCACATAACCCTCATATGATATTGAATTATGGACTATGTGATTATGACCTGGGAGCACTACCACTGGACTATAAATCTACAGGTCTATATTAATAAACTTCTATATAGTATATATAATAATAATATTTAGAAAACTTTTTGTTGATTTATTAATAAATAAATCTATTAACTTTGTCTACAGTGATGAGCTGTAGGCAATGATCTGAGTGGCTAAAGGATAATCCAAGCCATAAAGGAAGCAAAATATCATCCCCTAAATTGCATCTAGAGAAGGTTAAACTTTGTAGATGGGTGAGTCAATATGTGAAAGTCATAAAATATGTAAATACCAAATATGTTTACAATAAAATGGACAAGTCATATTGACCTGACTGCGGGTTAAAAAAAAATATATATATATATTTAGAAAACTTTTAAAGATGAAAATTTAAAATTGTTTTTTAACAAAAAGATAGCTGATTTGTATTTAGGATTAATTTTAAATATTGATTGATTACAATTATTTGATAATAAAGTTTATAGTACTGGAATTATACAGTATATGTAACTATCACAAATTTACTATATGAAATATAATTTATATATAAAAATATATATTATTAAATTTTAATAAATCAAGTTTATATCAAATAAATCATTATTTTTCTTTAACTATTAATAAATTAATATAGCTATAATAAGAAATAAAGTTTAATACAATTGTCAAAATTTAATTTTAATTTTATATGATATTTTTGTAATATAAAAAGTATATAAATATATTTTAACACTAGTATCATATCATTATTGTAAAAAAAATATCAATTATAAAAATAATCATTGCAATTTTGATGATATGTAAAATATAAATAAATGATTTATTTTTATTTTTATTTTTTTTAACCTGCAATTATGCTATAATAACTTGTTTTTATTGAAAAATTGAAGTAAATCTATAATATTTTATAGACTTTTACAAAGTGACTAACTCATCTTCATACAATAGTATTCTAAGTCAGATTTTAAGAACAATATTATACTCTTCTAATAGATTGGTAATAATCTCTATCTATCAGAATCATTGCTAATAGTTTGTTACTGTTGATTGTTCCAAAACCAATGAATTGCTAAGTTAAAAAAAGGGAAGAGGAAAAATGATTGGAGAAAAGGAACAATTTAAGATCCACCAAAAAAAAATCCAAAATAAAAACAACCTCTTCTCAAAAGGAATCTGCCTGATTGGAAAAGTCTTTTTGCTTTATTTAAATCTCATAAAAAATCATTTTTTTCATCACCTGTGACATCGGACAAGTCAATCCAACTAATCTTTCATTTAAGTAAGTACCAGATTGAAATATCTCAAGAAAAGCATTTAGACCTTAGCTTTTTTCCATTAAAGCTTTGTCACCACTTGCGGAACTTAAGTAAGAGATGGGAGTTTGTAATTCACATTACTCATCACTTGGTTTTTTGATATCATGAAAGTTTTCATTAAGAAACTTGAGCTTTTTGGAGGTAAACATTTTTGGAACTTTCTTTCCAATCATCAATGATGTCATCAGAACATGTGAATGTAACCAATAGAAGCTTGTTTACATTCTAAAAACTAACATGTTTTATATCAGCCAATTACCTTTGATGAGGATTTGTGCTACTCAAAATTCAGGATCAAACTGAGGTAGGTAAAATTCTCCAGAAAACTGTGAAAGTAAAAGCTCTAAAAGGGCCAAGACAGTCAAAAATGAAGAAAATAAGCCTTTTTACTGCAGAAAATCTCTATAAACCTCTTGCTTCAAAGGTTAGATAGACTTTTAAGTACTTCACAGTTAGTTCTTTTTTTTTTTGAAAACTTTCTTGCCAGTGGTATCAAAGGTGTTACTTGACTTTTCTTGATTACTAGAAGTCAAGTTTTTGAATGAAAAGGTTTGTAAACAAAAGATAAATGGTAGAGGTGACTCTTGAAGTCATATTTCAAGTTGTTTTAAGGAAAGTATTAAGACTTTATTAGCAAAAAAGTGTAAAAACTTCTTGTGAACATCTTTTTTGTATGTGGTCAAAGGATCAGTGGAAAGAGTTTTTTTGCATTATTTTTTAAAAAATTAATTTGTAAATAATTTTTAAAGTTTTATTATTGTTAAATTTTTTTATTTTTTTTATTTATTATTATATGATTTATGATAACAATCAATTAAAATCATTCAAAAATAAAAATTTTATTAAAAAAAAAATTTTTTTTTTTTTAACCCATGATTAGATCAGCACTATATGTTTATTAATTATTATGAAAATTGATAGAGATATATAGAACAATTGCATTATGGCTAAACTAAAAGACTTGTATTGATATACTCATCAATGGTTTTCAATTCTCAAAAGAGCTTCAGTCTCTAAATGCAACCTTGGGAACAATATTTCATTCCAGGATAGATTTTGGATGAATATCTTTCTAATTTACCCATCATTGCTAGTAGGGTGTCACTACTTATTATCCTCCAAGAAACTGAATTCAAGAAATTATAAAAAGAAAAAGGAAAATAAAAGAAAAAGGAAATATCTAAAACTATACAAATGCACTACATGAAAAGGAAAAAGAAAAAATAAATATAAAAATACTCTATATTCTTCAAAGGACCTTTGCTAAAAACATCTTTTCATTAGGAGTCAACCCTTCTGAGATATCCTTCTTTTTCTTGACCCTCTGAGAAACTTATTCATCCATATTCTTAATTATTTTCTTGTAAAAGTCTAAGATACTTATTGCCTACTTAGATCTAATGTCTTGCTTAATGCTTCCTTTCTTTTGGTCTTGATTTTGTATCCATCCACACAAAAAAAGATAACTAACAGTGGATCCCAGATTCTTATATAACTTTTCAATCTTGTTAATTAACTTCTGATATCTTCTAACAGTCACATTTAGTTAAAGGAATTTTACTAGTGTTCATCTTGATTGTGATATTATTATACAATATCTGGGAAAATATATTCTAAATCCTAGAAAAGAGTTCGAAGTTGAAATATCAGAGGTCAGAAAATTCAAAGTCGAAACATTCGAGGTCAGTAATTTTTTTGTTGAAATTTTTGCTGAATTTTTTTCTATACAGTATTTCATATTTCTTTACTTTTCAGTTTTATAGCTTGACTGAAATAAAGAAATAATCTCCTTCACGTACTTTGCTAACCAGGATGATAAGAAGTTGAAGGTCTTTGTTTAAACAAATAATCACCTTTTCATTACTTAAGAAATTTAGTGTCCATCTTAATAACTTTATAATTTCTTTGCTTCAATTAAACTTCATTTGAAGAAGTGAAGAAGTTCGTATTCTTTATTTCTTTTTCTTTTACCAATGACATCATTGAAACATATGTGTATGGCCAGTGAAACCTAGTTTATATTTTACTATCAATGTATTTCATGTCAATTAACCAGAAGTCAAATGATATTGTGCTACCAGAAATTCAAGGTCAAGCTGGAGTAGACAAAATTCTTTCAAAAAACTGTAAAAACTATAAATACTTCAAGAGAACAAAAAACAGTATATAAGAAGATAGATAATAAGCCTTCTCCTGTTTAGAAAATCTCTATCTTTATATCATGTTCAGCTTTGGAAGGTGACATTTTACTAGTTGGTTCTTTTACTTCCTAGAATCTTTTTGCCTTTAGTAGAGGAAGTATATGCTTAAGTCTATTTAGGCTATCAAAGATTTAAGTTTTTGTTAAAAAAAGTTTGTAAACAAGTAAGGAAAGATAATAATGACTCTTAAAGACAAGCTTCAAGTTATTTTAAGAAAAGTGAAAAGACTATATTAGTCAAGAAATATAAAAACTTCTTGTGAACATCTTTTTTATGTATTATTAGAGGATCAGTAGAAAGAGTTTTATTAAAAAAAATTTTTTTAACAATAATAAAACTTTAAAAATCATATATATAAATTTTTTTGAAAAAAATATAATAAATAAAATTAATATTAAGATATAATTTCTATAATTTTTATAATTTTTGATTGTATAATTAAAAATTTAAATTAAATTTTATAATAAAAATATAATAAGTAAACTCAAACTTTTGAAAGTAACTTTTTTTTTTATGATACTGGCTCAACCTTGTTTTATTTGTATTTATATAGTATTATTACATAGAAGTTTTCAACTCTTTTCACTGATTCTCTGACCATACATAAAAAAGACATTCTCAAGAAGTTTTATACTTTATTGTTAATATAGTCTTATCACTTTCTTTAAACCAACTTGAAAAAAACTTCAAGAGTCATCCCTATACCCTCTCCCTCTTGTTTATTAATTCTCTTCAAATAAAAACTTGACTCTGGTGATCAAAAAGTCAAGCAACACACTTCTTACCAATGACAAAAAAGTTCTAAAAGGAAGAAGAACTAATGTACAGTCATCTCACACTGTAAAGAAACAATACAGAGTATTGTTTGTGATAAGAGACTTCTCTTCTACTCTTTTTGTTACCTGTTGCACTATAATAGTGCTCGTTTTTGGATTTTTCTGAGGAATTTTGCTTATCTCAGTTTGATCCTGAATTTTGAGTAGTACATAGTTTCTCACACCATGATTGGACAGAAATTTTACATTAGTAAAAGATGTAAACAAGCTCCTATTGATCACTTCCCGTGTTCTAATGCATTTCCTCAAATCCATAAGAATCTGAGGTCCACCATAAGACATTTTTGCTATAGTATGGGTGGATAAAAATACTGTTAACTCCCATATCTTTGACTAAGTAAAAGAGAAGAACATACTTTTCCTTCTCCTCTATCAAGAAAGAAGAATGAAGACAAGGCTCAAAGGAATACAGAATGAGGATGATGCTTTAAAAGTGTTACACCTATTCTTTATCAGTATGAATATTGAAAGATTAGGGAGATCTTAAGATCATTCGCACCTAATCGTCAACACCAACATGTAGTTGAATGACCCTAGTAACTGAAGAATATGTCATGCTGAGACATTAGATAATGGTTCACTCTCTACAGATAGTAGTACTTTGGAAAAAACAGTATGATATTTATCAAGTTCAACAAGGCGTATGTTAGAAGTATCAAGATTCTCCTTTCTAAGCTAGAGTTATTGCAATAGTAAAGAAGAACAAATTGTTGGATGATGGGCTTCTAACTATCCCAGTGCCTATTCACCTTCTCCTATGTCCTAAAGCCCTTCGAAACCCCCAATTTATCATTATCTAGAAGAACATCAGTAGAAGATTCCATATTGGATAGGGTATGGAAGGAAAAGATAAAGAACTGATAGACAAGATTCATAATATAGAGGTACTTAAAGTAGTGAAGAAACAGGTATTGTACCCTGAACTGATGAAGTTCTCGAAGAGTAACCAGCCTATGGTATCAATATAGTAGTAGTAGTGTATTTTCAAGTCACCCATAACCAAACCATTTTTTTCCTTCTTCCGATGCCTTTTTTATAATGCAGAGTTTTCACACCTGTTTAAATTTGTATAGTTTTATCTTCATTTTTCTCCTCTAAATAGAGATAGTAGAGTAGGGTATCGAACACAATAGCAAAATAGACCAGATGATCTGTGATAGATATAGATTCGAACACAATCTTTTCCAACCCCCTTTGTCTGAGAGATCAAAATTTGTATTAGCACTAGTGGCCCTTACACTAGTTCTCTTGATTTTTAATGGGGTAGCAATAGTCACAAGGTGAATTCTCATCCTATTGTATTACTTTATTTGAGAAGTAGATCAGATGTAGAAGTTAAAAAGTTTTTCTTATTTTATTATGTCAAGTAAATCAATAAAGTATGGCTTTGCTACATTTTAAAAAACAGAAAAAAAAATTACATAGAAGTTTTCTAAGATATACTATCAGTTTACTACTAAACAAAACTCAATAGAGATAATTTCTTTTAGAAGGTACTTATTTTGTGACTTATTATTACTTCTTTGATAGGAGCTAATTTATCAAGACTGGACTAGTACTAAAATAAATTTTGAGGATATTTTTTTTTTTTAAAAAATACTGATTGAGCCGGAACTTTATTGAGGAATCTTTATATAAGATGGAGGAAACAGAGTTCCTCTGAGACTATATATAAGAAACATTTAAACAAATAAAGTGTTACAATAGAAGAGCTCCTTTGTAAAGACTTCATCTTGTGACCTGGTCACCTCTTGAAAGGAAAAAAAGACTAGTCTAAGGTCTAACTAGTGCTAAAAAAATTTTCTTAAAACTATGTAGAACACTGAATAATCGACCTAAATTTTCTGCCCCTCCCAACCATTTATTAGAAATCATTATTGACCAATCTGATGCCTTGTAAATTATCCACCGAAGTACTGTGTCTTTTCATCTTTGAAAGGAAAAGAGGTGAAAGGAGGGGAGGGAATTACTCATCCAAAGACTTGACAAGTCCTATAGCCAAGGAGATACCTTAAAACCTTTGGTGAGGTTGACGAATCCAGTCTTGTAAGTAATATCATCTTCAAGTATTTGTTGCTTATTTAAGAAGGCACAAAACTTTCAAATGTAGATTCAGCTTAGAGGGGATTCTTTCATTCTGACAAATATTTCCAACTAGTATTTCACTATAAGTAAGAATAGTGGGTACCACTAGCAGCTTTAAAGCCTTTCTTGAGGGTGAGATTTGTTGAAAACTTTGACGTAGCTTTGGTTTCTGGTCCTCCAGCAAACCATGAATCAGGAGTAAAAAATCTACCAACCGGGAAAAAACTTCCTGATCACTTTGTTTGTTTTTTATAAGAAAAAGAGCAGATCTTTATCTATCTGTGAGAGTGGGAGGAATCTACTTGACTGTCAAGGATAGGTGACTTCAATTTTAAAAATGATTGAAGTGTCTTGTAACCTTTGCTATGATTAAATGGACTCTTTCTTGATTCCTAAAATGTGTCAGGCACTGTGTCTTGTATCTACCTACATCACAGACATATAACTTATGGTGGACCCCAGGTTCTTATGGTACTGAAGAAATGCATTCAGGCACGTGAGATGACCAATAGGAGCTTGTTTACTTTTTTTACTAATGTGAGCTCTATCAGTCCAATCACAGTGTAAGAAACTTTGTGCTACTCAAAATTCAGGGTCAAACTGAGGTAGGCAAAATTTCCCAGAAAAAAATCAAGAACGAGCACTATAAGAAAAAAAACATGACAAGAGAGTGGAGAAGTTGTTTTTCATCATACAAACACTTCTGTAGTGTTTCTCTACAATGTGAGAGGATGGCACATCAGTTCTTCTTCCTTTCAGAACTTTCTTGCCCTTGGTAGGAAAGGTGTTGCTTGACTTTCTGGTCACTAGCAG
>CAJVPT010006264.1:0-11232 GCA_910592055.1 Acaulospora colombiana
TTGTTGCCACCTTCAAGGTGAGAAGTTAACCTGCCAAGGCTGGGCTAGTGCTGAAAGAAATTTCAAATATGTAGAAGTTGTTTATAAGGTTTGTAATTCATTGATTCATGAATTCATTGCCACGATCTTTATTAGTGATATACCTGTATATTCATATAAAGCAACTGCCTTGGTTTAGTCATTCTTACATTACTTTTTGTATACAGTAGACAATATATATACTAACAAATACTTATATATCTACTTATATTAGTAACCTATATACATGAGTAGCTTCCATATATTTACTAACTATATATAAACACTATCTCATTGGAAGGCTATGTAATTCCTTCTTAATTTTTTCTAGACCATTTTTATTAAGAGTAGTCTGATTATCAGGCCATTAAATTTTCTTTATCCTGGACCCAGGTTTTGATCCTTCAGAGTGGTCCACGAATTTTTCCTCCCACCAAGGCCTTCTGATTGTTAAGTCTATGGATCAAGATATAGACATATACTTGAAGTCTTGAAATCAGATAAGATCTTTAGTCAGTCCTTTCTCAGCAGCATACAACTGGTTTAGGGATCTACTCTTGTTGTTACCAGCAGGTGATAATGGGGTTTTATCAAGGATAATCCTATTCAATTTCAGATAGTGACTTGATCACAATCTTTGTATAGACTGTCCTGTATTACAGAGATCTTGATTTTTGATGAGAATCAATAAAAACTGCCAATCCTCATAATCTGCATCAGCTATACTTAGAAACATTGGTTATATATGGTTAGGCCAATGGATAATTTGCCAGATTCTACTTGCTTTTAATCAGGGAAATCATATTAGCCCTCTGGAGGATTTGAACCTGTATCTTGTGATCTGATCTATAGAATGCTAACCATTGCACTATAGACCCATAGGTCATTGTTCTTTTTTTAACTTATAAATCAAGTAATTCAAACAATCCTTGTAATTTTTGCTTAATTACAAAAGACAATCTTGCAAAAATAAATTTATCAAAAAGTAATATAATATCTTGGAGTCATAAAAATATAAAAGAATTGTTTTAATCAAATTTAACAAAATCAGTATCAATAGAAAATATTAATAATTTTTTTTGAAGTATTCTATAAGTTTTTACAGTTTTTATAAATAATTTATTTATTATAGAATAAATTAATTTTTATTAATTTATAGTGATATGAATATGTATAAAGCAACTATATCTGATAAAATGCATTATCTTGATTTTGATCCTTTTCAATATTAAATCGAATATACCCAAGAGTTATTAAAAGAGTTTCAAGGTCTTTTACTATTAGATGAAATAGATCAAAAACTTGTAAAAATTCCAAGATTTCTAAAATTAAAGATTTTTTCACATGGCATTCAATCTATTATAAGATTAATAACAGATAAATATAAAAATCCAATGAAAGCTATGATTTTTGTAATGGATAATATATGTAATAAAAATATACAAAATATAAATATCAAAGAATTATCAATAATTTATCAAAAATAAAATGAAATGTATCTTATTAATAAATATAAAAAGTTCTCTAAAAGCCATTTAAAAAATTTCAGATATGAAATAGTTGTTTATATAACCATGTTATAAAATTTCTAAAATATATATTATAATAGGAATCTATAATATGAAGATTTATAAAAACTTTTAAAAGATTTTTAGCTTCACAATTAAAACTTCCAAAATTATATTCATGGATATATCATATAGTCCCATCTATATGAAAATATGAAGTTATAAATAGATTTACTTCAAATATCTATGAAATCTTCACAAAAAATAATTAGAAAAAAAAACTTTTTCTACTAATCCACATTTTTTTAGAATTTTTTTTTTTTTGATAATTTTCTTGAAAAATTCACAAAAACTCTTCTACATAAGAACAAGCCTCAGAGAATACAACTATCCACTTCTAGGTTACAAAATCTACTTTGCAATAATAAGAAAAGAGTTTTTCTTGGCTTGAAAGACAGATATTGCTAGATTATTTTTGCTTTTAGGAAGGAGAAAAAGCAAAAACAAGCTAATTCATAGTAGGCTTCTTGAGATCTAACCTCAACTTCACAAAGTTTTTAGCCAGGCCAGTACAGGTTAACACCTTTCTAGGTACTAAGATAAGTTTCAGAAGCAATAGATTACACCGATAAATAACACAATCTCAAAGCTAACTAAAACTCAGGAGAACATTCAAATCTCTTTGATCAAATAGCTAAAAGATCACAACAACACAACAACTCCAGATCAACTAATTCACATCACATAAATACGAACATATTAACTTTCCATCAGGTTGACATGTATCAAAGTAAGCTGATCAATCTACAACAAAATAGTAGGATTTGACAGATTAACAAATTATAACATATGTGATTAATCAGTACATGTTATTTAAAACAAGATCAACAGTTAATCACAATCAGTTATGTGTTAATAAATAAATACTGGATGTATAAACACATAGAAGCCATATGTCATAGACTCTCTAATATCAATATAGCAACTTATTACCATATACATCAAATGGAAAAGCAATACATAACAGTATTTATCTGATTATATGATTAAAAAGATACTTATACAATAACAACACGTGTTAAAAATTTTTGTGTATCATGTTAACTAAAGAACAAACAATAATTAGGATTTTAGAGAAAAGAGAAAAGGAGCTATTGAAAGTATTGGGAAAGATAGTATCTCACAAGATCCTCAGTAAGTACTCTGTGAAACAAAAATGATATAGCATGAGCTAAGACCAACAATAGCTAATCAACTTCACATTTCTATTGAGTCAATACATGTTTCTCGATACTAGATAATATTATTGCCATTCTATTAAGAATAGACCTATTGATAATAACAAAAGAATGTATGCTGCAAAAATATATCTTTACTCTCTGGAAAAGGGGCAAGGTAAAAAGAAAGATTTTGAAGCACCTATGCTAGAAGAAAAGATATATAATATGTTGACAAGCAAGCCAATAATACAGGCATTAAGTTCTAATCAAATTAAAGTTTTGATAATGGAAAGCATCCCAATAGAAGCTCAACTAACTTCTACAGAACTCAAAGAAGCATACTTTATTAAGGAAATTATAATGGAGGATAGATAAGTAGTAGAATAAATAGAAACAGAAGTGTTAAAAGAAACAGTGCAGAGAAGCTATATTACAGATAGCATGTCTTATAATATAAGAAACAGGGTTCAAGAGATAACAGTAAATCCATTCTTCATAAAACAATAGGGATCAATTAAGGTGGGGTACTTCAAGCCATGTTGCCAGAAAAAAATAGAGAAGAGAAAATTACATATCTCAAAGGAGCTCTAAAAATACCTATATGAATAAATCCCTTTAAAACGAAATTTATCAATAGCAACTATTGGATTACATTTGGCTTTGATAAAGAAGAAGATGTAGCAAGATGTCTGGAGACTGTCAACAAAAAAGAAACTGAGAACTTTATATTTAGAAGAATGGACAAAAATATGAGCATACAATCACCTTCCAAAAATATGCTTAGAACAAAAGTTCTTCAAGCCAGAAAGTTTTCTATCAGCTAAAAATAGATTAATATATATTACATTGATAGATACAGATTACAAGCTTGGCAAACATGTGATTAGACAAACAATGGAAGAATTTGGAGAGATTATCAATATTCATAAATATAGAACTTCTTTCTATCAAAAATAGTTCAAAGTTCATCTTTAGGCTTATCAAGAATATATCAACTTGGACAAGAAATGGGTGATTAAGATAAAATCCAATCAAGTACAGTTTGTGATAGCCCAGAAATTATTTAGATCTAAAAGAGAGAAAGAAATACTCCTTAAGACTTTATAGTGTTGATGAATTATCTATAAAATCTATAGAAGCCTTAAACTATATGAAGGCTAAAGCCTTTTATATACCAAAAAACAAGATTATCTTAATATCAAAAATCTATACAGTAGTATACTTTGAGAATGAAAAATATCTAAGAAAGACACTCCAGCACCAAATAAAGATTGACAATCAAGGGTTGGGATGGAGTGCAAAGAATCATTATCATCACAAGGTATTAACCGATCTGACTAGATCAGGCAATACATATATAATAATTAAAGAAACAAGGGAACAAGATTGCAAAAGCTGAGATAGAGCAAGTGGAAATAAAGAAAGTAATAAAGATATCATAATAAATGAAAAGAAGCTATATTGATAGTAAGATTTAAAAGAAACAATAGTTGGTCAAAAAATAAGAGAAGTACAATAAGATCTATATTACTAGTAACTGGTAACAATAGGGAGCCACTAGGGAGGAGAAGACATCAGGAAGCAAATCAAGTTCCATATTAGGCTTTACAATATTCCTTAGAAACAGATAATAAAGCTTTGAATACTAGGTGACATCAAAGGCAAACAACAAGATGGGAAACAGAAGCCAAAGATCAACTGTAAAGCAAGAGTCAAAGATAGCCCAGCTGAACAAAATATTAAAAAGCTTAGCAAATAACTAGACAAACTAGAAAAAGGTTCACTCAAAAGAAGGGCCAACTGCTCCTAAAAGGGTGCACCAGTTCAACCACAAAAAGAGAAGAAATGTCAACCCAACATTCTTAAGTCAAAAATGCAAACCAAAGGCAAAACATGACAAATAGAAAAGAACAATAATAGGTGGTAGCAAAGTGATCAAGATCTTAATACTTTTCTGCAAATAGAAAAAAATAAATTTCTAAAAAAAACAGAGAGGATCAATAAGTAGAAAAAACAAAAGAGAAAGATATATAGAAAAGGGTAATTAGAATAAATAGATACAATATTAGAGGTATTACTAATAGTACAAACTAGTATAGTTTTATAGAAAAAATACAGGAACAAGGTATTAAAATAATGGGGCTATGTGAAACAAAACTAATCAATGCAAAGGCAAAATAGGTCTTCTAGAGGCAAACAGCTTTCAATCATTTTTATAGTACCAATAAAAACACTCTATATGATGTGGGAGTTAGTCTCTTAATAAAAAAAGATCTGAAAAAAAAAGTAGCTTCAGTAGAAAAAACAAAAGGATACATTATAGCAGTTAATATGCTTATGAAATGGAACAAGATATATATCATTCAGATCTATATTCCCTCAGACAAATGATAAAGCATAAAGATGCAGAAGAGAGTACAAAGCTTTATTAAAGAAAAAAACAGACAAAGCTTTCATATAATAGTAATGGGAGACTTTAATGCTGCATACAATTTTAAGAAGATAGGGTATCAATATCTAGAGCTAAATTTAAACCATCTTGATACCTGGAAATACTGCTATTCAACTTTTTAGATAAATGGTTTTTCCTAGATATATAGGTTATATATGAAGGAAAAGATAAAACTCCAACAAGATAAGATAATACTACCAATAGTCAGATTGATTATATATGGATATTTCAAAGCTTTACAAATTATCCAATACTTAGATTTGATAATCGAAATATAAAAAAAACAATAGGAAATGATCATACTATACTAGTATTAACAATATATAATGTCAATCTCTTTACAAAAGATATCAAAAGCAAGCCTTTCACAAAAAGTAAACAAATAATTGATATAAAGGGGTCAACACCTGAGTAGTAGAAGGCATTCAGTAAAAGCCTGAATTACAAACTCAAAATAGTAATGGATCTATTGTTTAAAGAAAAACCTGAAAATGGTAAAAGAAAAGCTCAAACAAACAAGATCTGAAAGATATTCAAAGAACAAATATGTAGGGCAGAATATAACAAGCTTATGACCAAGAAGCTATCTACTTCCCAAGAAAAATATCATAGGCATGGACCAGAATTCATCAAGTATTAGAGGGCTCTTCAACTATTCATACTTTTTAAGAAGGTAAAAAGTACACTTGATTTAATCAAATTGCAAGTTCTTAGCATAGTGATTAAGAAATACAACACTATCTTCAGTCCTAACTATCAGATCAAAAACTATTGCATCCAATATAGTATTTTTCAAATTCTATGGAAACCATTAAAAAGGAATATATAGAAGCAATAGAAGGCTTAAAATTTGTTTATCAGAATATAGAGGTAAAAAAGACAAGGGATACTATTAAAAGAGCCTTGGAACAGAATATGATAACTTATGTAACAAGCAAAGAAGAATGGTAAACTCCTTGACTGATAGAGAGTGAGTTAAAATAACATTGGATAAAATCAAAATTAAAGATGAAGAAAAGGAATATATAACTATTAAGAAGGAAGAAATCGAAAGAAAAATAAGGAGATATTATTATGAGGTATTTAAAAAATGAAATGCCAATTTTAACAGCCTTATAGAAAATTGAAAAGAAAAATAAAATCCTAAAGATTATATTAATAAAAGGTGGTATAAAGACTTACTGAAGCCAATCTTCCAAGAAGAACAAGATGAAACGCTTCAAGGACTTCTCAATAATAAAGTTCTAGGAAGATCACAAATCAGTTATAAAATGCTAAAAAGACTTGATCAAGAAGGAAAAGAATATCTTAGAAAAATGCTTAACTGCTTTTAAGATGGGAAGTTATTCCAATAGAATGGAAGCAAAGCTATATATACTTCATATCAAAATCAAAACCATGGAAATATGAATTCCTCAACACCAGACCAATAGTATTGCTAATAGTTACACAAAAATGCTTTACCAAAATCCTCACAAATAGATTGAGAAATATCTACAAGACTAACAATATTCTGAGAGGACTTAATTATGCAGGATTATTGGGAGAAAGTATAGTAGGACCGATTCAAATTCACAATAACATTTGTGAGAAAGCAAAAGAAAATAAAAAGGAGTTATGGATATTTTTCTAAGACATTGTTAACCTTAATTATTAGTTATATTTTCCTTTAATTATTATCTATAGTTTTTATCTATCATATTACTTTAGTTCTATTTTTAGATTATGTAACACATGTGATGCAATGAGTGTCTCATTGATTCATAGGGTAGATCCAATCATTAGGACAAAGTAGTGATTGACATAGCATGCATTATTTAATTTTTATATCTTATCTATATTTAGCTAGCAGAGTACCCAAGTGAGCAAATCTGACATATTGGCTTAATTTGGAAAATCTGGTAGATTTGGTCACTTTGGTCACTTTGGTCATCAAATAATTAATATTCAATTGTGTATATAAAGGCCAGCTGTTCAAAGCAATTGATCCAAGGTTTTAGCTACTGAATTCTCTTATTCTTGACATTATATATCTCTAATAAACCTTCTAATTAAACCAAATTACCAAAGCCTCTTTAAATATGTTTGTATAACCTCTACTATCCTTGAATTATCAACTTTAATATATTATGACCAAGATATTCTCTCTCAATTTAAAGTGGATTACTGATATAGTTGTTCCATCTATCTATCTGATTTAGAGATTATTGGATAGGTTGACAACATAGAAAAAGTATATGATACTATTAGTCTGAATATGTTAGTCAAGGCAATAAATAGAATTAAGATACCAGAAGACTTTATCCAAATCATAATGAATCTATTTCAAAATTAAAAATTTAGTTATATTTGAGAACGATCTAACTAAAGCAATCACAGCAGGTGATAGGATTGATCAAGGAGAAACCATCTCACTACTAATGTAGAAGATATTCTATGACCTTTTATTGTGCAAGATTCTGAATGATAAAATAAAAGGCTATAAAATATTAGTGGCTTGGGATCCAGAGTTAAAGGAAAACACTAAAAGAAAGCTAGAGTTAAGGTACGCAGCTATCACATTTATGGATGATACAATATGGATAGCAGGATCCAAAGAGGATATGAAAAAGATTCTAGAAGAAGCAAGAATCTTTTATAGAGTAAATGACTTACAGATTAATAGTAACAAATCAGTATTAATTACTATTAACAACCGCAACCAATATTCAGAAGAGGTTCAAGCAGGGGTTGATAAAGAAATAATTAGAAAATTGAATAGAACTGAACTGACAAGATTTCTAGGGATCTGGACAGGTAACCAGAAATCTGCTATCGAGCTCAAAGAACAGATGCTTAAAAAAATCAATATGGTTACCAAGTCTCTAAAGAATAAAAAGTTAATTAATAAACAAGTACTTTATATCTTGAACAAAGTCTTAATATCTAAAATTGAATTTAGAATGTAGTATAGTATACTATTCTGGTGAATGTGTAATATATTGACAATGGCATATAGAAAACTGTTCAAAAATAAGGCCATACTATATTAATCCATATCTAATAGTATAGTATATCATTTCAGAATTTACAATTTAAAGAGTGTTTGGATGTTACAAAAAGAAAGTCAGATAATAGAATTATACAATAGATTAAATGACTTAGAACCAGCCGAAATTATAACAATCATTAGGTAAAAGCAATCACAGATTAAGTACTGGGAACCTCTCAACCTGTTCACATATAATTTACTAAACTATCTTCCAGAAAGGAGCATCTTTACATTACAAGTACTAAAACTAACCAAAGATATGGAGGCAACTTTCTATAGCTGGAAGTGGAATGATATCTTTAATTGAAGTACTAAAAATAGTCCAATTAAAGATCATCTAATAACAAAAGAATACAGTAAAGCCATTTCATCACTCAAACACAATAAGTTAATATATATGGATCAACTTATAAACTATGAAACTAAAGAAGTATTGGACTCGTGAATGCTTCAACTCTTACAGAAGACAAATAAGGAATCTATTTCAGAATGATACTTGTCAATAACAAGGGATATATGAGGAAACAAGTTAGGACAGCTCACAAGAACTTGAAAAGAAGATTGATTAAAGTGGAATCCAGAATATCCAATATTTAATCTTAATATTGATAAAAAGCAAAAACTTTGAATGGTCACTAAGAGCAATAATTAGTAGGAACAACTTGTTTGAGGAAAGTTGATTCTAGGTAACAATAAAAGATATATATAACAGCTTCAAGGAAAACTTAGAATCAAATCTGATGCAATGCCAGGGCTGCCTAGAAGGAATCCAGACTGAAAACTAATTCATAGTAAAATCAAACATAAAACAAACATATATGGTTCCTTATCTTAATACTAAAAAATCTACAAAAGAGCTCAACTTTTAGAAATTTCTTGTTTCAAGATAGCCCTAGAGGAATCAATAAGTAGAACAATTCATATAGACCCAGTAACTATACAATATGATAGAAGGCAACTGGAAGAAGTAGAGATAGAAAACTGAAAAAAGAAACTCATTAAAGAGAATATTAAAGAAGACACATATCTAACCCATCTGATTGAAATACTCAGATGTAACAAGGGAGATAATAACAATAAATCAATTACTTTTTACTTAGATAGATTTCTTGTTGATCACAGAAATAAAAATATGAAGATGGGTGCAGCATGGATACAAATTGAAAAAGCAAGAAGAGAAAACAAGTTTCAAGCAGGGATAGCTGATCAACCTTCATCCACAAGAGCAGAACTAGTAGTGATAGTCACTATACTATTAGTAGTATCAATTAATAGCAAGGGCAAGATTCACACTGACAGTCAAGCCAACATCTTCAAATAAAAAACTATAGAAAAGGTGTATCTCAAAAAAATCCACAAAAGATGGCTAAAGGAATAAAATTGTTTCTTGTGGGCATGAATGTTGAGCCTGGTAAAGAAAAAAGAATTAGATCTAAATCTTAACAAGGTTAAAGTATACTTCAATATTTAATACAATGAGGAAGCAGAAATTCTAGTCAAGTAAGTGTTAAAGATCCCAACAATATAATGGCAAGATCTGGACTCACCTGAGATTATTAGTGAAATTAAATAGCAGGATATAGTGCTAGATGCTCCAATAAGATAGTTTGTTAAAAAAACTAATGCCAAAATAATGACACACCAATAGACAACTCAAAATAGAATTGCCAAAAAGTGGGGTTATCAAATCCAAGATCAGCACAGGTATACATGAAACCTAGTTTGGGAACAAATGAATAATGGGTATATATGGAATACTTTTTTCAAAGGACCACAAAGAAAAAGCTTTCTTGTTAAGATGACTAGTGACGAGCTACCCACATTAACAAAGCTAGCTACAAGAAGACCAGACTTATACAAGCAAGTAAAATGTTTTGCATATAGACAGCAAAAAGAGATAATAGAATACTTACTAAAATGTCTAGCATATAAAACTCAGTGGCAAGAAACCTGGCAGAAAGGTATGGAAGATATAGTGCAAGGTTTCAACAAACTCCTGACAGATAGAAAAAAGAAGTCAGAAGAAAAAGAAACAAGCCTAGCAGTTAATGACTGTAACAAATCCATGCCTGCTTTCATTAACTCTGTGTAAGTATACATGACTCCGCATAACTATAGACCTGAATCCCATCTTGTCTACTATTTTTGGACTTTTTGTGTAATATTATCTGAGATCATCTTTAGCAATTCCAGGCTGAGTGCCTATCATTATAGTCAATCCATCTTATTTCTCTAGAATAGAAATTAGTCCTATAAATAGGAGTAGCACAAATAAATAGATTTCCTTTATTTTTATTATTATTCTTTTTGTTTTTTTCTTTAAAGTATATTATAGTCCCATAAGTCTGGATATTTGTTATGTCAAGATTTATGTATTTTTATTTATTTATCTATAGATTTATTCATATAATTTCAATTAAAAGGTACTTTAGGCCAGATTCTTATATAGAAAGAAAAAGTTTCTCCTAAAATAAAACAACTTTGTTATCTTGTTGACCAAATAACAATTGTTCACTGACTTTTTAAAAATAAAGTCTTTTACAATGACAGAATGAAAAGAGAAGAAATGGATAAGAAAATAGCTCAACTAATGGAAAAGATCTCAAACACTGATCAGAATATACTTAGCTTTTGCATATGATTAATTGAAAAAGATCTAATGAGTAAGATAGCAGACTTTAAGTATTATGGAAAGAAAATCAGTAAAGAAGCAAGAAATTGGATAATAAAAATATAGAAGAAATATGTAACTACTTCAGAAAGAAAATTTGACATGTCAGATGAAAAAAGATGATAGAGTGGGAATGGATATTAGGAATCAACAAAGGTAACAGGATCAAAAGGCTGACATATCTACAGAAGCAAAAAACAGAGCCAAGGTATCAGAAAATCAGTCATATCAAATACCATTAAAGAAAGAAGAATTAGAAAAGAAATACCCAATTCCCCAAATAAACAGAATTGTAAAAAATGCGTGCAAATTCATTAAAGACAATCGCGAGG
>CAJVPT010006265.1:0-11231 GCA_910592055.1 Acaulospora colombiana
AAATTATGACTGCTTATATACTTGTAAAAATGTGCCACTTGGACTTTCTAGGCCTCCTGGGCTGCCTGATCGACAGTAAATTATGTCACATGCTATATTTGATAAAGTGATCTATACTATTCAAGTACCAATAAGAATATCAAAGAACATCAAAGAAATATAGTAATTATAAATAAATAGATAAAAATAGAAATAGAATAAAGATAATGACTAAAAATAACTACCCAAGAGTGTTAAGGGCTATTTTTATTACAATAAATAGATAAAAATAGAAATAAAATGAAGATCATGATTAAAAATAACTATCCAAAGGTATTAGGGACTATTTTTATCATTATATTTTAGTCTTTTACAAAAAAAAAATAATAAATAATTAGATACTTTATATTACAATTAAAAAAAAATATTAAAAAACAGAAACTAAAAAATAGAAGCAAATAATTATTATTTATATACAAATAGTTAATTAAATAAAGTAAAATTAGTAATATTTTATATTTATTTTTTATTTATTTATTTTTTTTTTTGAATGGGCTCATACCTAACTTTATTTATTTCCAAATTACAAGAGTACATTGCACAAAACACGAATACAAGAGTGTATATTTGAGGTTAATAAAGATAACGATAAGCTAAAGTTAAATTTAAAGCTACTTTGAGGCTTATTGCTCTTTCTTTTATCAAAGAAAAACCAGCATTCCTAGAGTATGCTGATGTCATAAATGAAAATAAAAGAAAAAGAAAATAAAATTGAACAGTCATGTGTAATATATTAATCTTGTTTCTTGATATATACCTGTCTTGTTTAGATTCTCCTTGTAAGAAGGTCTGGGGAAGAAACTTTTACTGAGACTTTATGGAGATAAGATGGAAGCTAGAAGGGAGACTTTACAGTTTTAAGACTTGTGGAGAGGAAATAATCAGAAAGACCTAGGTGATATATTGGTGTCCACATGATCGACTTAAAAGTCTTCCAGTATATCATCAATTAAACCTATTTCTATTTAAATATGGATATACTTACCCATCTATGCCTCTTATTTCAGATTTACTTCCTTTATAAGGGATAGCACCTAGCCTTGTGATTGGCATACCCTGCTGGTGGCTGTTGGTACTAACAATCAATAAGGATCTTCTAGACATTTCAGCCGGCTCGCATGTCACTGCTGACATTTTTGGACCCGAGATTCAATTGGTGTAGCAGTGTTAACCTTCCAGTCTTCCAGCTTGAGATTTTTGAAGATAGGTTAAAAACTTCCTGGGTTGCTTTGCACATGAGCTTTGCTTACTACTAAGTATCCCTAGTAGCTCTATGCTTTCTCTGATTTAGACTTTTTTGAGCAGTAAAGGTTAAAACCTACTTGACATACAATCAGGATATAGGCAGCTCTAATTTGAAAAAGGTCAATCGAGCATCTTGTGACCTTTACCATAGTCGAACAGACCCTTTCTTGTATCCAATGAGGTGTCGGTATCATATTCTGTATCCACCTGCACTAGACCAATGACTTATGATGAACCCCAGGTTCTTATGGAGTTGAGGAAATGCATTCAGACACATGAGATAACCAATAGGAACTTGTTTATCAATCTTGTCCAACATGTTTTACATTGATTAATCAGAGTTGGTGAGATCTATACTACTCAAAATTTCAGGGTCAAGCTGAGATAGGCAAAATTCCCCAGAAAACCATGAAAAAGATAGCTTTGAAAGGCCACAACACCAGTCAAAGAGTAGAAAGTTGAGTCCTTTGACTGACTTTAATCTCTGTTATCTTCACTATAACTTAGAGATGAAAGGTACTTCACTGTTGGTCCTTTTCTCTTTAAAAACTTTTTTGCCATAGGTAGTAAAGGTGAGAGCTGAACTTCGCAAGCCACAAGAGTTCAGTTTGTTCAAAGAAGATTATAAACAAGAGGGAAGGGAGGTGAGGGAATTTTGAAAGAACTCTTTAGGTTGATTTAATGAAAGTAGTAAAACTTTATTAGTATAGAAGTATTAAAACTTATTGTGAACATCTTTTTTGTGTGTGGTTAGAGGATCAGCAGAAAAGATGATGAATATTTTATATTTATACTATCTTCAAGTATTAATTTTTAATAATAATTAAGAAAATAATATGAAAAGTTAAAAGTATACAATTTCTTATTGAATGAAAATTTAAAAAAATTATCAAATATTAAAATAATTAATAATTTTTTTTTTAAATATTAGCTTATTCTTGTGCTAGGGTAAACATGTTTTATTAAAGCAAGGAGATACCTAGAAACAACCAGAATGAATAATTACCCATACTGTCTAAGAATTTACAGATCAATGAATAGTACAGAGAGCAAATTATTTATGTTTTACCTAACCAGGATAAGATAATTACATGATTGTCTAGTATAGATAAACTACTTATTAAAACAAAACAAGAAATAATATTGAATAAACGAAACTTTTAACTATATTATCTTTAAGACCACATTGGCACTCCCTAGAGACATGACAAAACATGGCCCACTGAGTGGCTTATCACTATCCCAAATTCCTTAAGGAGAGGAGACTAATGTGTTAAGGATTCACCTGTGGCATACATTACCTCTGATGTTGGGAATTCCTCATGTGAAGCCTTAACTCCACTAGTGCTTAACCAAAAATTTCTTATATCATGATACTATCAAGAAAGTATTTGAAAAGAAAAGGTAGTTGTTTTACAAATTAGGAGATTGTCTTTCCAATGTGTCAATGCCAGGTAACCAAAAACTCTCCTAAAGGATCCTGCATCTTGTAATCTTTTTTTTCTGATTGTATTCACTGAAAAAGAGGAAGAGGAGTAGAGGAGGGTATTTTTTACTATTTGATAAGTCCTAATTCAAATTTTTTTATTCTTTCTGTGTAGTCAATAATATTATAAATTTCATGTCTTGTATTTATCCATATGACTGGTATGCAACTTATGGTGGACCCCAGATTCTTATGGAAACTGAGGAAATGCATTTAGATATGTAAAGTGATCAATAGAGAATTGTTTATATTTTGTATCACTGATGTGTTTCCATTGTCCAATCACAGCACTAGAAACTTTGTGCTGCTTAAAATTTAGAATCAAACTGAGGTAAGCAAAATCCTTTCAGAAAAACTGTAAAAGAGTAATATTAGAGCATCCAAAATAACAAAAGAGTAGTGAGGTTGTCTTCTAAAGAATCTTTATTACAAACAAGGCTCTGTGATATTTCTGATGCAGATGAGAAGAAGATAAAGAAGTCATATCTACTTCCTTTCAGAACTTTTTTGCCATTGGTAAAAAGGATAGAGTTGTTTTTCTGGTCACTAGAAGACAAGTTTATTGTAGCAAGATATAAAAAGAGATAGTAGAAGTAAGGACGACTCTTGGGAACCTTGTTCTCAAGTTGGGTTAAAGAAAGTAATAAGACTTTGTTAGCCTTGAAGTAAAAAACTTCTTGTGAATATCTTTTTTATATATGGTCAGAGAATTAGCAGAAGATTAAAATAATTAATAAATATAATTAAAAAACAAGATTTATTTATTTGAAAAAGTGAAATTAAAAATTTTTTTTTTTTTTTTTTTACTCTCTATCAGGTTAGTTATGTATGTTTTATTAAACATTTGTAAACTATACATATTAAATAAACTATTAAAGCTAAATCTTTAACTCACTCGTTTTAGTTATATTACCTCTCTAAGTGCAACTTCAGAAATGATTTATCACTCCATTAGAGGTTCCGGTGAAAACCCTTCCAACTTCTAATATCATTGCCTGCAAGTCACTACTGCAAATCACTCTTTTGAACTCTGACAGAAATCAAAACCCCAATCACTTCATAACATACTTTACTCTATTTAATAGGATTTCTTCTAGCTTCTTGTCTTTAACTCTTTTTTCTTCATATATCAATTTTTTATTGGATTGACTTTCAGTAATTTTATTCTTTTTTTCCTAATCTCATGGGTATAATGATCTTTTTATCTTATTGTATTTATGGATTCCTGATTTTTGTTCCCATTCAATCACCTTTTCACATCTTACATTCTATATTTTCTTTTGAAAGTAATTGCGTACTTTTTCTTACATCTTCGATATTCATTTTCCTGTTTCTTTTCCAATTATCTTGCCATAGCATATCAAATCCACTATTTTGATAACTAGTTCTTTCTCTATTGGTCCCATACAAAAGCTAAGTATGTCCTGACTGGTTTCTGCAATTTTTTTTACCAGTTTTGCTATCTGTTTGTCAATTTCTCCTATTTCTATTCTATTATCTATTTTCAAGCTTATCTCTTTTTCTTCTAATTCAGTTTTCCTTTCTTTTAAGAACTTTTTGAATTCTTTCAAGACTCCTTTTATTCCTTTTTGCCATGCCTCATTTCACTAAGTCTTGTAAGTTAGGCATTCTAGCAAGTGTTCTATTGTTTCCTCTTTCTGGCCACACATAATACATTTTACTTGCTTGTAAAGATTTGATCTTCTTATGGCCAACTTTGTAAGTGTTGATAGCTTATCATTGATCAATTTAGTAAGAAAGCTTTTGTTTTATGAGCTTTTAATGAAGTGTTCCATGTGTGTCCCTTATTAAAATATTTCCATACAAGATCCCATGTATATCTGTAATGGTCTTGAATTTGCTGATCCCATTTTCTTTCCATTCTATCTTGAGTTGTCCATTAATAGGCTGTTACTTTGTTATTAATTTTTTTAATAGCTTGTCTTATAGGAGTATCTAGTACTATGTTCTACCATTTAATTTTTGTGATTATTTTGAGCAAGACCAATTTTTTCCATTTTATTACTGGCATTCTTAGTGCTTCTTTGGCCAGAGTATCTACCTCTTCATTATACTGGATATTAGAATGTACTTTGACCTTGGTAAGCTTGAGATTCAACTTTTTTTTCTTTACGAGATCCAGCATACATGCTCACAGAAACCAGTTTTGTTCTTTTAACCATCTTTTGTGAATCATTTTGGGATCCTCCTTTTCTATAGTTTTCCACTTCGAGATGCAAGCTTGACTATCTGTAAAGATTTCAATCTTACTATCTACTGGGGCTACTCGTAATATAGTAACTATTGCTACTAGTTCTGCTCTAGTAGATGAAGGCCAATCCTCTACACCAGTTTGAAACTTGCTTTCTCTTCCTACTTCTCCTATCTGTATCTATGCTGCTTCCATTTTCATATTTGTACTTCCATGGTTTATTAGGAACCCATCGAAATAGATTGTCATTGATTCTTTTTTTCGTTTGTTGCAGTTGAGTATTTCAATTAGATGGGATTGATAGGCACCTTCTTCAACATAATCTTTGATGATATTTGTTTTCCAATCCTCTATTTCCACTTATAATACTCTTTTATTCTGAGTAGTTACTTGGTTACTGTATATTGTTCTACCTATTGTACCTTCCAATGCTTTTTTGAAACTTGAAATTTCCAGTAATTGGGATCTTCTGGTGGACTTTCTTGCATTGAGATAGAGGACCATATGTATTTTTCTATACTTGTTTCAATTATACATCAGTCTTCTATCTTTATATCTTCTGTGCAATCTTGACACGATTAGCTTTGATTCTCAATTTTTAACAGAGCTGATACATTCGAAATACTCTATCTTTAGCTGTCTTGAAGTATTATCTTTTTGTAACCATCCAGAGTTTCTGTCACTTGTCAAAGTTGATATTGAGAATAGAATATTCTAGACTCCATTTTATCTATTCTTCTTTTCAGGATTTTATAAGCTGTTTTAATCTATTTTCTTGCATTATCTTGATTATAGATAGGTAACATCCTGGAATAGGTTTTTTTATTGTTTTCTGTAGTAGTTGAAGTATTCATCAATTTCATAGTTCTCTTGTTTTATGGACAACTAGTTGGTCTATATATATTAGTTTATTGTTGAATTATATAATTGTTTTCTTGTACTCTTTTATTAGCAAGTATTCTTTAATTGAACTATTTCCTTAATTCCATTCAAAAATGTTGTTTCATTTCCAGCTTTGAAAGGTTATGCCTATGTACTAGGTCAGCTTTAGTACTTGCAGGTAATGATGGGTCCCTAAAGTATTTAACATATAAAATTTCACAGATCACTTATGTCCTTTTTTGAGGGACAAAATTTATAACTCTTCACTTTAATAGGGACAAAAGTCAAGAAATACTATAAATTAATGATTTAAATAATGAAAAACAATTGTAGATAGTTTTTTTATAATTATTAATTTAAAAATTTTAATATTTTCTAGTAAAAAACATTTGACTTATGTTCCTATCTTCCCTATTAGGAATCCATCTTTACCTGTGACCTAGAAAAGTCAAGAAATATCTTCTCTACCAATAGCAAGAAAGTTTTGCAAAAAAAAAAAACTAATAATATAGTAATTGAAGTTTTTCATATTGAAGCATATCTATAGAGGTTTCTAGTAGTGAGAGGTGATAAACATCAAGTCATATTTCAAGGTATCTACTCACTATATCTTCCTTCTTATAGTTGCTCAAAAATTTTTTGGTTTTCTGAGAAATTTTGTCTATTTTAGTTGAACCCTGAATTTTAGATAATACAACCTATTGCAAAATATAATTGGTGAACACGAAACACATTAGTAGCTGAATGTAAACAAATTCCTACTAGTTATTTTATATATTATGATAATATCATTGGTAAAAGAAAGAGAATCTATTGGTGCAAATCCTCCACTTCTCTAAATGAAGTGTAACTGAAGTAAAGAAATCATGAGATTATTAAGACAGGCACTAAATTTCCTAAGTGATAAAAAGATAGTTATTTGTTCAAACCAAGATTTTCAACTTCCTATCATCCCAATCAAGCAAAGTATACAAAGAAGGTTATTTTCTTATCTTGATCAGGCAATAAGTCCAAAAAGCAAAAGACTGTGAGCCATTATTCGTCTCTAGAATTGAGAATATATTTTCTCAAATATTATGTAATAATATTATAATCAATGAGAATCTCCATATTCTGTGAGACCCTTCTACTATTGCAAAGCAAAAAGACTATTGGGAAATCTGATTTTTTGAGCAATGGAAGATACTCATCAGTAAAATTTCTTTAATTAGATATGGTTGTTGGAAAATATTAGTAGTTACACAATATGACTAAAAGGTTACATAAAAATCTAGAAATTACTATAAGCCATTAAGATTTGCACAAGTTGATATAAAATCAATATCAAAAGAAAGGAAGCAACAAGCAAGATACTAGATCTGAGTAGGTAATAAGTACCTCAGATAGTTACAAAAAATAATCAAAATCATGAATAGATAAGTTTCTCAGATAGTTAGGAAGAAGAAGAATATCCTAGAAGGGTTAATTCCTAATAAGAGAAGATTTTTAGCAGAGGTTCTTTGGAGAACATGAAGTGCTTTTATTTTTATTTTTTCTTTTTTTCTTTATATAAATATACTTGTGCATTTTTAGATATTCCCCTTTCTTTTATTCTTCCTTTCTTCTATTGTAGTTTCTCAAAATCAATTTCTTGAAGGATAATAGATAGTGACAGCCTGCTGACAATTATAGGTAAGTTAGGAAGGTCTTTACTCAAAACTTATTTCAAAGTAAAATATTATTACCAAGATCATACTTAGAGGCTTAAGTTCATTTGAGAATTGAAAGCTATTGATGAGTGAGCCAGTATAAGATTTAGTTTAGCCATAATATAATTGTCCAATATATCTTTATCAGTTTTCTTTAAGATTAATAAACACATAATGTTGGCTTGACCACAGGTTTAAAAAAAAAAATTAATTACTTAATTAAATTATAATAATATAAATGATATATTATGTATTATATTATAGTTTGTAGTATTAATAATTTATAAATATAGCCTTAATTTAAAAAAATTCATATACTGTATAAGTTTATCAATTTTTTTTACTTTATTGTTGATAAATAGTTGTTAAGTTTTTAATGAATATTTAATAAACTTTTAATGAATAATTTAATAATGAATAGTTATTGAATTTTTAATCAAATTTTTATTGAATTGCTAATAAATAATTTTGTGATGAACTTTTAATGAATTTTTGTTGAATAGTTAATAAATTATTTTTGAATTGTTAATGAATTTTTTGACAAATTTCTAATATACTAATTTTTGTAATATTTATAGTTGAATTATATA
The DNA here is from genome assembly GCA_910592055.1 of Acaulospora colombiana. NCBI lineage: Eukaryota > Fungi > Glomeromycota > Glomeromycetes > Diversisporales > Acaulosporaceae > Acaulospora > Acaulospora colombiana. Next base: position 8,143 of record CAJVPT010006265.1, read on the forward strand.
GTTGCTGATTTATTTATATTATTTTTTTGCTAAATTGTTTATTTTTTATTGAATATTATTTGAGTAATAATATACTGAATAATTTTTTTTCGACCAGTAAAAGATATCAGTAAAAAAAATATTAAATTTATAAAGAATTATTTAAATAAAATTATTTATATTGTTTTAATACAATTTCAGATTGCATATAATATTATAATATTATTTATTATATGTATATTACTAGTTAGTAATTACAATTTTGATCTGAATCCAATTAATCTATGAATCTAATATGAATAGAATCAAATCAAATTTCAAAATTTTTAATCTGATCAGATTCAGATCAAATTGAATTTTAAATTTATAAAATTATCATATTCAAATCAGATTCAAATAAAATTTAAACAAATTCAAATCAGATATGTATCAATCCATATAAATTGATATATAATTATTTAATTTAATTTAAATCAAACTATTTAGAAAATTATTATTATTATTTTTTTTTTTTAACCTGCAGTTAGGTCAGTATGGCATGTCTTTATTGTATATATGTTAGGTATTTACAAATTGTTACGACTTTCACATACTAATTCACTCATTGTCAAAAAAACTATTTCTCTAAATGCAACCTAGGAAATGATATTTCGCTCCTTTACTAATTTGAATAATTTCTCTAATTAATAAAATCATTGCCTACAGGTCATTACTATAGAACTATTTAGAAAATTAAAATAAGGGGGTTTTTTTTATAATATTAATATAAAAGACAAGTTAAAAAAAAATTTAATATTTGCTTTTCTTAATAATTTTTTAAATAATTTTTTATAATATATAAAAACTTTTTCTACTAATCCTTTGACTACATACAAAAAAGATGTTCACAAAAAGTTTTCATACTTCTTTGTTAATAAAGTCTTAATACTTTTCTTAAAACAACTTGAAGTATGACTTCAAGAGTCATCTCTACCCTTTCTCTTTTGTTTACAAACCTCTTTACTCAAAAACTTGACTTCTAGTAACCAAGAAAAGTCAAGAAACACCTTTAATACCAATGGCAAGAAAGTTTCCAAAGGAAGAAGAACTGACTGTGAAGTACCTGAAGGTCTATCTAACCTTTGAAGTGAAAGGTATATAGAGGTTTTTGATAACAGAAGGGCTTATTTTTCCCTTTCCAGTCACTGTTGGACCTCCTAGAACTATCATTTTCATGGTTTTCTGGAGAATTTTGCCTACCTTAGTTTGACCCTGAATTTTGAGTAGCACAAATCCTCACCAAAGGTGATTGGCTGACATGAAACATGTTAATTTTTGAAATGTAAACAAGCTCCTATTGGTCACACTCACATGTTCTGATAACATTATTGGTAATTGGAAAGAATATTTTGAAAATGGTTGCCTCCAAAAAGCTCAAGTCCCTTAATAAAGACTTCCATGACATCAAAAGACCAAGCGATGGATAATGTGGATTGCAAACTTACATCTCTTACCTAAGTTCCTCAAATGGTGATAAAGCTTTAATAGAAAAAAGCTGAAGTGTAAATACTTTCCTTGAAATATTCCAATCTGATACCCACTTAAATGAAAGACCAGTTGGATTGACTTATCCAATATTACAGGTGGTGAAAAAGAAAATTTCTTCCAAGGTTCAAGTGAAGCAAGAAGACTATTCCAATCAGGTAGATTCCTTTTGAGAAGAGGTTGTTTTTATTTTTGGATTTTTTTGGTGAACTTTAAATTGTTCCCTTGTTTTTCCCCTTTTTCCTTTTTAACTTAGAAATTCATTGATTTTTAAGCAATCAACAGTGACAAACTATTGACAATGATCCTGGTAGATAGAGGTTATTACCAATCTATTGGAGAAGTGTAATATTGTCCCCAAAATCTAACTTAGAGTACTTTTGTATAAAGATGAGTTAGTCACATTGTAAAAGTCTATAAAATATTGTAGATTTACTTCAATTTTTCAATAAAGACAAGCCATCATAGTATGATTGCAGGTTAAAAAAAAAAAAAAAAAAAAAAAATGTATTCTTTGCTTTTGCTAATTTATTTCTTTTAAAAATGGAATATAAAAACTCATTTGATAGTATACAATTTGTATATGATTAAAGTAGCAGTTTAACTAGCTATAATAATATTGACATTGAAAATACTAATATAAGCAATTCATCAAAATTAGTCTCAGTTACTTCAATAATTTCTAGAAGTAGAGTATAGGAATACTTTATAAAAAGTGCAAGTTTTAAAGAGGATAAAAAGCTACCTGTAAATATTATAGAATAATATATACTTGTAGTAGAGGCAGTACTTCTAATCTTATGAAACATCTTAAAAAAACTCATCTAACAAAATTAAATTTAATAATTAGCAACACTAAAATTATTAATTTTTTAAAGCAAAAGTAATTTCAAATAATTTTTAAATTTTTAAAAAAAATACTATTAATTTTTTGTATTAACTATATATATATGAACATATGACTCAGTTCAATAGATCATTATTAATCAACAACCTTTTACAATTGTTCAAGAATCAGCTTTTCTTGCTTTTATATAAAAATTAGTATCAGATACAAAAATACTATTGGTTACTTCTATTAAAATCTGTATAATAGACTATTATTTAAATAATCAAGAAAAAATTCAAAAGATGGTACAAGAATTCAAAAGTCATGTTTAATTTATACTTAATATTTAGATATCAATTTCAATGAAAGTATTTTTAAGTGTAACTATTTATTTTATCAATAAAGATTGAAGAATACAAGTATAATAATAGACTTTATATAGTTGTGAGGTACCTATTCAAGTGAAAATATTAAAGAAGCATTTTTATCATATTTAAAGAAATTTATGATTCAAACAAAGTAAATTTATTTTATATTTAAAATAAATATAATATAAGATTAAAACAGTTTATTTAATTTTAAAGATATTGGAAATTATAACTAATAATGCTATAAAAAAAGGAATAAAACTCTTTCTGCTGATTCTCTGACCATACACAAAAAAGATGTTCGCAAGAAGCTTTATACTTCTTTGCTAATAAAGTCTTTACACTTTCATTAAAACAACTTGAAGCTTGTCTTCATGTATCTCCTTTAC
>CAJVPT010006266.1:0-11229 GCA_910592055.1 Acaulospora colombiana
ATTTGTTATCATGAATTAATGCTTTATTTTTTAAAAAAACTCTTGCGAATATCTTTTTTGTGTGTGGTTAGAGGATTAGTGGAAAGAGTTTTTTTAAAAAATAAAGCATTAATTCATGATAACAAATTCTAATTAACTTATACAAATTAAATAATTTTTTTTTTTTTAAATGCTAGCTCATTTTTATGCTATTTTATATACTTTATTAAAATCAAGATATGTTTTAAAGGCAATTGGAATAAGTAATCACACTTATTATCTAAAAATTTACATATTAATGAATAGTACAAAGGGACATCTATTTATGTTTCACTCAATCAGAATAAAATAATGATATAATTATTTAATGTAGGACAGTCTCTCAATTCTAACTAAGCTATAGAAATTGGGAAGTCTATATTTTTACTTTGATAAAGTGATCTCTACCATAAACCTATTTTTGAAAGTGACACTTTCTAGGGCTTTAATCTATTAGACAACTTGTTGTTATTCTTTATTAGAAAAACCAATATGTCAAAAACTTTCTTAAAATATTTAACATTACTAATATTGAGGGTCTCTTATATAAAAAGATCTTATTAATACTTGAAAAAAAAAACAATTTTGAACTTGTTCTGTATCTTAACCTGTCTTGTTATTTAAATAAAGATTCAGTTTTGTATGAAGAATATTGTACTGTTTAGTTCCTTGCCTATTTGTAGCCTATCTTATAGTTTCAGCATTGCATCAAACTGAGATCTGTCTTTTAGTTAGTAGATTTCTATAAATAGTTGAATTCTTCTTGTGACATAGCCAGGTGATTAATTTGTAATTGGATATACTCTTTTTTGTATTCAACTATATAATGATATTATGTTCTATATTCACCCACACCAATACATATGACTAATGATAGACCCCAGGTTCTTATAAAACTTAAGAAATGTATTCAGACATGTGAAATAGTCAATAGAAGCTTGTTTATCAATTTTGTCCAATGTATTTCGTGTCAACCAATCAAAATCAGTGAGGTTTGTATTACCCTAAAATCCTGGATCAAGCTGGGATCAATAAAATTCTCTAGAAAACTATGAAATAAAAACTTTTAAAGATCAAACAATTAGTTAAAGGGAAAAAATGAGTTCTTTGACTAGGATGGAATCTCTATCTTGTTTTGTTCCTCTACTTCTAGATAGTAGTAATTCACTAGTGATCCTTTTTCCTTTAAAAACTTTTTTTTTATTGTTAATAAAGGTATAAGCTAAACTTTATAGATTATAAGAGTTCAGTTTGTCTGAAATTAATTGTAAATAAAAGAGAAAAGATAAAGATAACTCTTAAAAGTTACTTTCAAATTGATTTAGAGAGTGTGTTAAGACTTTATTAGAAAAGAAGTATCAAAACTTTTTGTGAACATTTTTTTTGTATGTAATCAGAGGATCAGTAAAAAGAATTATATAATAATAATATGGTAAATTAAATAATAAAATCAATAAAATATAACAATTATCATAAAAACCTTTTAGATTTAATAATAAAAGAAGTATTAATTACTTATAATAATTATATTAGTTCAATTATAATATTCTAAAGGAAACTATAATCTTTAAAAAAAATAAAACTCTTTTTAAATAAAAAAATTTATAATAACAGATATATCTTTAAACTATACACTCCTTTATAAATCTTTATTATTTTTTTGTAATCTTCAAACAATTTTATAAAAACTATCAAATTAAATATTATTAAACTTTAAAAAAGATTAAAATTTATAAAAAATAGATAATAATATTTAGTTTCATAATAATATAATGACTATCAAAATATATAATATCAAAAGCATTAATAATATTTTAGATTAACAAAGATATTGAAATAAAATTTAACAAATAAATATTGATATTTTTGATATTTGTAAAATAAAGCTCTTAACAGAAACAAAAAAATTTACCTTCAAATTTTAAGAGATTTACAAACTTTTTTATAGTAGCAATAATATGAGATTTATAAATCAAAAGTAGATTTCTTAATAAAAAAAACTAAAAAAAAAAGTTAATATACTGTATACTGTATTGATAAAATAAATAGTCATATAATAAAAGCCTACTTTTTATTAAAAAATATAAATTAATAAATTATAAAGTTTACTTATTTAAAAAAAAATAAAATAAAGCAACTATTTGCAATAAATTCTTTAAAAAAGATTTAATTTAACCTATATTACTTTATCATTTTAGATTCAAAGATTTTAAATCCTTTTCTATATTATTTAATCTAGTTCAATTTTTTTTATTGATCATTTTAATAATATCTTTCATATCAATCTTTATTATATATTCTCTCTACGTAGCTATAATAAAAACTCTTCCTAGCTCTGATAGCTAATATCAGATTATTGGATTCTTTCATCTGATCTATTTAGCAAGTAAGTCTATTTGATTGTTAAATCTGTTGATTTTATGAACTTTAACTCTCAAGATTTCTAAATTTAGATCTCTATTCTTTATCAGGTTTTTAATTTTATTTTATAGTAGCCAATTGATAATCTTTATTTATCTTCTTGTTGATGTCTTTATTTGTTAGCAAATAAATTTCCATACTTTGACTGCAGTATTACAATTGGTATGAATTATAATAGTCACATTTTGGGAAACTATATATAGTACAGTAAGAATAGCTAATATTTTAGTCCTGGTTATAGATAATTAAGTGAAAACTTCTATTAAGAATTGTTTAATCACTTTATTTTTTTTTATTAGGATCTGAGCTAAATCTATCTCAAGTTTACAGTCTATCATCTCTTTTTTATAGAAGCCATCAGTGTAAAAAGTAAGTCAATTAACCATATTTCTTCTGTTATACTGTATCTCAAAATACTTATAAGTTCATCTCTATATTCTTTTGTTTGTATGGCTTGTTCTATTGGTATAATATTCCAGTTTTCCATCTAAATTTCTACTTTTATAGATTTTATAGTTGGTAAAATTACTATTTATTGATATGTGTTTATTTACTAGTCTATGAGATTTCCTGGCAAAAGGATCTGTTTTCTTTTTCTCAAATTATTATGTCTGTTTAGTTGTAGGAAAAGATAAACTTGTAATAAACTACTTTTATTAACTGTATTGTTTTATTTGATTAAATATGGATATAATTACTAACAGAATCATATACTAATTAGTATAAAGGAAAATGAGATTTGTTGTTTACAAATATTATTTTTTCTAATATATCTGTTAAAATGTTAGATAAACTATCCAATATATTTTCTTTCTATCTAAATTTGTTAGGAATGTTTTAGTTTATATATAGTAAACTATTTATTTGAGTCTATATAGAAAGTTTCATAGGAGATCTTGATTTATTATTATCTTTTCATGAACTTTTTTGTATTAGGAGAGATTTGATTTCTTGTATCTATTAAAGAGAATTTGAATTGTTCTCTATTCTTTAAGTGTCATTATAATAGTATTGATGAGCTGATCTAGAAATATGATCTTATACTTTATAGTAATGAAATGTTTTTTTATATTCTTTATCATTTTGTAATATTGGTTTGATAGATAAGATACCTCTTTAATAATAAAATGGTGTCTTCCATTTTCAACTTTGAAAGATAATTTGTAGACTTTTTACCAGGACCAATGTTGCAACTGCCAAATTTCTTTTAATCAGCTTCTAAAAGTTAATAGGAATGTTTAGAAATTTACCAGATTTCTAACATTTGATTTGGCTCTGTTTTAGTCTAATTATGGTGATAATATTAGAGACATTATTATTGAGTTAACAAAAAAGTGCAGATACAGTATGTGACTTTTTAGTTATATTTCACAAATATTTTTGAGGCCATTTATTTCTTTGTTATAAATACAACTGCTTAGAATTATTTTATAGACTAAGGCCTTGTTTTTGAATACTTTTTAAATATAGTTATAAGATTATTACATATTTTCTCATTTAGATATGTATGTTTTTATTCTTAAAATTAGAATCTTGTTGATAACATATTGGATATGTTTTTTTGTTAACTTTTTTTTATCAAGTTAATAATGTTTTGATTCTTCTGTCTTGATTCTAGCTAGATATAAAAAAATTTGGTTTGATCCTTTTCATTAATTTTATGAACTATAATACTCTCTGTTCTAGCTTAAACAGTTTCAAGAACTTAAGAATTCTGATTGATAGTAAAGAGAATTGACTTTTTTGCATTAATTTGAGAGTTATTTGTTATATAGAACTTTATTACTTCTTCTAATATTTTTTTCAAACCTTTCTTGAATTTGACAATCTAAATTGTGTCATCCATGTAATGATGGGTCCCTAAAGTATTTAGCATATAAAATTTTACAGATCACTTATGACTTTTTTTGAGGAACAAAATTCATAGCTCTTCACTTTAATAGGGACAAAAGTCAGAAAATGCTATAAATCAATAATTTAGATAATGGAAAACAATTGTGTATAGTTTTTTTATAGTTATTAATTTAAAAATTTTAATCTTTTCTAGTAAAGGACATTTGACTTATGTTCTTGCCTCCCCCTTTAGGGACCCATCTTTACTAACCACCAGATAAGAAATTCTTTAAACAAGAGGTAGCAAAAAAAAAAAATAAAACAGTAGTTGTCACATTGATAGATCTTGATTGCAGTCATACCCATCAAGAAATCAAGGCTATTTTGCAAAAATATGGAAAAGTTTCAAGTATTCATATTTACAATTACTTTTACTCTCAAAGGAGAATCAAAGCATGACTCATACCAAACCAGTAAGACTTGGAGAATAGATGATTCATTTATATTAAAGTAAATATCTTTAGGGCAATTTTCACTTAACATGAATCAGATGACCATAAAGTCGATGCCATTCTCAAAAACTATAACAGTTAATCCTTACAACTGTATGGTATGCACAATACTTTTATAAGTCTTATAGCAAGGGCAACACAATATGCAGGGGTCAAAGCAGTTACATATCAAGAAACCTTTTCACTTTGAAAAGAAGAGGATAAGCAGTAGTCTGTTTCACAGTAGCAAAAGATTTGCACAAGGCCCTGAGATGACATATATCTATACACAGTTATAAACTCAACTGGAGTGCTAAAAAGTGCTTCAGAAAGGACACAATGCATGACAAAGAAGTGACCAAAACAGAGAGCAGTAATTATAACACAGAGAAAGCTCACCTTGAAACAACACATATCAAACTGTGCTCAAAACAACTGGGTCAAACTGACATCAGAAACAACAACAGAGCAAACTGGCATACAATATCTGAGAATGACTCAGAAATTGAAAGAGACTTTAAGAAAAAGACAGACCTGGAAAAAAAGGCAAAAGGAAAAAGACACAACTTCCAAGGTAGTAAATACATGGCTGGAACATCAAAGACTCCTATATGTTTCACTACTGGTAGTAATAGAGAGCCAATCAATCACTATAATAGAAAAAAAAGTTTGCATAATAGGTTACAAAGCCCTTATTCAAAAAGTGAAAGTGATCAAGATTCCTAAATAATCTCAAGTAATTAAATATCAGAATAAACAAAATTGAGAAAAAAACAGGTAACCAGACTAAGGTAAGAGGAAGGGGATGGAATAATCACTCCTAAAAAGCACTAGTTCAATCAAGATACACTAAAAGAGAGTTTGATCCACAAGAAGAATCAAGTTCATTCTGAAAGAAAAGAGTGACTATAGAAACAATAACAGAAACTAATACAATCCTTCCCAACACAACACACATCATATTACTTGATGAGTTCATTAGTATAATTAAAAAGAACACTATTAATAAACTAGACAAAGAACAAATAATGTATAAGAACTATATCATTGACAACTTTACACTAGACAATATTATTACTATTGGAACACATAATATTAGAGATATTAACACTAGTCTTAAGCAATAAAGACTATTTAGACTCATACAAGATCTCAATATAAACATTCTAGAGATTTGTGAAACTAAACTAATAGATGAAACAGTGGACTTTGCTTTTAACCTACAGCAAATGCACAAATTCTTTCACAGCTGTAATAATAAAAAATCCAAAGGGTTTGAAGTAAGGTTTCTCATTAGAAAAAACATTGAAAAAAAGCTAGAATTAATTGAAAAAATAGAAGGACATATAATAGGAGCCAACTTCCTATCAACAAGAAGCAAACTCTGTATCTACCAAGTGTATTTGCCATCTGAGAAAGCTGAAAGTAGATGGCTACAATAGCTATTTCAAAACAAGGTTCTAGATAAGCAAAGAAATTATTTCAAAGTCATATCATGGGTAACTTTAAAGCAGTTGTCAACTCAATAGTGAATTGATTACCACTTACAAAAAAACAACCTCAAGATACAGAAAAACAAAAATAGGTCTTTTCAACTTTCTAGAAGATTGAAATTATATAGATATAAAAAACTCCTGCAAAGAAAAAGGAAATATTACTTTCACATGGGCAAATAACTCAGTATACAACAAAATCGACTATATCTGAACACCACCAGAAATTGGCCTAAACAATATATACGAGTTCAAAAACATTCCAGTGGAGACACTACTGGATAGTGACCATACCCTGCTATTAACAAGAATAACAACAAATAATTTGCTCAAAAATTAGGTATAAGAGCAAGATAAAATAAAAAGTAAAAAAATACCAGATCTGGGCAACTTCACTGTGGAACAATGGGAGAAATTCAAATTCTGGATAAAATATAAGCTTCCAAAAATTGATGTATAGGTCTTCTGATATGAAACTGAAAACAGTCCTTAAGAACTCGAAAAGACCTGGCAAGAACTTAAAACTATAATCATTAAGGGTGCATATAAGTGTCTCAAGAAGAAAAGAGTTTACTTCACTTCCAGCAGAAAAAAAGAAGTTAAGATGGGATCAGTAATCTCAAAAAAGGATTTCAAAACCTATAAAGAAGCCAATAAGATTCATTTTCTTTTAAAGAAAATTCAAGTTAACTGGGATATAAAAATCACAGAAGATACAAAAAATATAGAGAAGGCCATTCAGAATCTACAAGGCATTTATGAATCTCCTGATAAAGAACTAACACCTTCCTAGTCACAAGAAGAGATCCCAGAGCAATTGAGAAAGATCACTAAAATAGAATGTATCCTCAAAATAATATGCAAAAAAAAGAAAGTCTTTATATCAGAAATCAAATAAAGAAGGCTCTGGATAACAGATATGATAATCTTAGATTCAACCAGAAGCAGATACTGGGCTCAATCTTAAATCATAAAAAACTAAGAATTATATTAGATCGGGTGCTAATCACAAATCAGGAAGAGAAAGAATATGTTACTACTAACCCTCTAACCATCAGAAGCATGGTTGAAGAATATCACAAAAGGGCATTCAAAAAGAAAAATATTAACTTTGAGAATCTAGACCCCTCCTGAAAAAAAGAATACCAACCCAAAGAATGGATCGATCCAACTTGATATTCACCTTTAACAGAAGAAATCAAAGTAGAAGAGCTCGAAACTACTTTGCAATCTCTTCCAAATAACAAGACTACTGACCTTTTATACATCAGCTATGAAATGCTCAAACATTTAGGAATAAAAGGAAAAAGAACTTTATGTCTTCTTTTTAATAAAGTTTTAAGCATAAGTCGAATATCTAAAAAATGGAAAAGCAGTAACATCTATCCTATTCCCAAACCCAAGTCTTAAAAATGTGATGTGAGTAATACAAGACCCATCATCCTCTTAGAAACAGCTCGAAAATGCTTTACTAAAATCCTTACCAACCAACTATCAGCTATTTGCAAGCAATACAAAATCTTAAAAGGACCAAACTTTGCTAGGCTATAGGAAGAGAGTATGGCAGAGCCTATTCACCTGCTGAACAACATTTATGAAGAGATTAGAGAAAAGAAAAAAAAATTATGGATCCTATTTCAAGATACTGCAAAGACATATAACATAATATCTCTGCATATGCTTAAAAAGGCCATAGATCAGATTTGAGTTTCTACAACTATTAAGAAGCTCATAATAGATCTCTTCAAAGATAGAAGCTATAGTATTATTCTTCTCAATGGACTATCTAATTCAATAGTGGCAGGGGATAAAATAGATCAAGGAGAAAATATTTCTTTACTATTATGGAGAATTTTCTATAATTCACTTTTATGCAAGATTCAAAACAACAACAATCTGGATTATTCCATAGAAGAAGAATGGTCTCTCAACTTTAGTAAATCTAAAGAGAAAATAAAGCTTTCTTAAGGTAGGCAGTAATTGCCTATATAGATGATATGGTCTGGATTGCCAAATTTAAGGAAGACCTGGAAAAGATCCTAGAAGAAGTGAAAAAGTTCTATATAGCAAATAATTCTTAGATCAATGCAGAGAAGTCAATTCTCCTTACTATTAACTGAAATCCACAAGTCTCTGGGACTGTTTAGGTTAGAACAGAGGATACTATAGTCCATGAAATCAATAAGAAAGACCAGGCTAGATTTTTTGGTATCTGACTAGGATTGAGACAAAAAAACCAGGACATTATTTTATTAGTCTTATAAAATCAAAGATTAGGATAGTAGTCCAGGCAATAATCAAGAAGAAGCTAATAAAAAAACATGCCTGATATATTATCAATAAGGTCTTGATTCCAATAATAATAGGTCCCTAAAGTATTTAGCATATAAAATTTTGCAGATTACTTATATCCTTTTTTTAGGGACAAAATTCATAACTCTTCATTTCAATAGGGACAAAAATCAGGAAATGCTATAAATTAATAATTTAAATAATGGAAACCAATTGTGAGTAGTTTTTTTATAGTTATTAATTTAAAAATTTTAATGTTATCTAGTGAAAAACATTTGACTTATGTCCCTGCCTTCCCCTTTAGGGACTCATCTTTAAATTTCAAGAATAGAATATAAAATATAATATATGTATTTGAGTAAGAAAATATGTAATAATCTTATAGTCATATTTAAAAAAATATTCAAGAACAAGGCCCTAGTCTGTGGAATGATTCCAAACAGTTATATTTACAACAAAAGAATATATGTCTTCAAAAGTATCTGGAAGATATAGTTAGAAAGTCATATATCTGCATTTTTCTGTTAGTTTAACAATAATGAGGTCTCTTATATTACTATCATAATCAGACTGAAACAAAGCCAAATCAAATGTTAAAAGTCAGATAATATTTTAAGCAATCCTATCAACTTTTATAAGCTGATGAAAGGAAATTTGACAGCTATGTCACTGGCTTTGACAAATAGTATACAAGTCACTTTTTAAAGTTGGAGATGTAAAAACATATTCAATTATCAGGAAGGTATCTTATCAATCAAATCTATACTGTAAGAGAATAGAGAATATAGAAAAGCCATTCCTTCACTTTGAAAATATAAGATTATATTTCTAGACCAGCTCATCAATATTACTACAATAACACTTAAGGCATGGAGAGCAGTTCAAATCCTATAGCAGATGTAAGAAACTGGTTTCCTCCTGATAAAGATGGGTCTCTAAAGGGGAGGTAGGAACAAAAGTCAAATGTCTTTTACTAGGAAAGATTAAAATTTTTAAATTAATAATTATTTAAAAACTATCTACAATTGTTCTCCATTATCCAAATTATTGATTTATAGCATTTCCTGATTTTTATCCCTATTAAAGTGAAGAGCTATGAATTTTGTTCCTTAAAAAAGAACATAAGTGATTTGCAAAATTTTATATGCTAAATACTTTAGAAACCCATTATTATCTCCTGATATAAAAAAGTGAAAGAAAAAACAACAGTAAATCGAGATCTCCTATAAAACTCTCTATATGGGCTTAAATGGATAGTTTACAATATGCAAACTGAAACATTCTCAACAAATCCAGATAGAAAAAAGATTTACTAGGCAGTTCAGACTAATACTTCAACAGATATATGGGAAAGACAATATCCATAAACAACAAAACCTATTTCACCCCATATTAGCTAGTATATGATCCTATTAGTAATAATACTCAGCTTCAATCAGATAGCACAGAGCAGCCATTAGAAGTAGTCATATCACAGATCCATCTTCTCCTATAGCTTAATCGATATAATAATCTAAGAAAAAGAAAACAGATCCTCCTGCCAGAAAATCCTATAAACTAGCAGACAAATATATTTCAACAAACAGTAGTTCTACCAACTTCCAGATCAGTTGAAGTAAAGATTCAGGTGAAAGACTGGGATATTATACTAATAGAAAAAGCCAACAAACAGAAGAACACAGAGATAAACTTAAGAGTATCTTGAAATATAACAAAAGAAATATAGCTAATCAGCTTACTTTCTATACAGATGGCTTTTATAAAAAAGGGATAACAGATTGTGAATTTGAAATAGGTTTAGTTTGAATCATGATAGAGGAAGAAAAAATAGTTAAACAGTTCTCAGCAGGAGCTTTCACATGGTCATCAGTAACCAGGGCTAAAATATTAACTATTCTCACTATACTGTATATAGTCCCCGAAACATAAAAGTTACAATTTACATTGACTGCAATATCACAGTTAAAGTATAGAAATCTATCTGCTCACAAATAGAAATATCTATAAGAAAATAGACAAAGATTACTAACTGGTCACTTTGAAATAAGATTAAGAACCTAGTAAAGAAGAAAGACCTGAATCTGAAAATCCTAAAGGTCAAAGCTCACAGAATCAATAGATTCAACAATCAAGTAAACTTACTTGTAAACAGGCCAGGTGGGAGAATCTAATAACTTGACATTAGCTACCAAAGCTAGGAAGAGTCCTCACAATAGTAGCATGGAAAGAATACATAATAGAAATTGATATCAGAGATTTCATTAAAATATTCAATAAGAAAAAGATTGGACTAGACTGGATAACACAGAAATTAATCTAGGATTTTTGGATCCAAAATAATAAAATTATAGACTGGTCAATCTTCTGAAACCAGTTCAATCCAATCAATACCTTCGATACCTCTTTAAAAATCAATAAAGACAAAAGCTTCCTAATAAATTTAACTTACAATGAACTTCTAGTCTTATAGATACTTAAGAAGAAAAAATCAGATATATATATCATGACCACTTACCCAGTATATGAACTTCAAGAAGAGACATTAGGACATCTTTTTGAATGCCCAGCTACTAGAGAAACTCAGAAGAACTTATTGCAGAAGGTAAATGAAAAGATCAAGAAACTCATTGGTAAAGAAATAAAAGATAAGAAAAAAGTTCAATCTAAAATAAGTGACTGGA
>CAJVPT010006267.1:0-11229 GCA_910592055.1 Acaulospora colombiana
ATTCCTATCTAAATATGGGAATACTTACCCATCTGTGCCTCTTATTTCAGATTTAATTCCTTATAGAAAGGACAGCACCTAGCCTCGTGGTAGACATACCCTGCTAGTGGCCATTGGTGTTAGTGATCAATGAGGATCTCCCAGATTATCCGGCCGGCTCGCACGTCACTGCTGACATTTTCGGACTCAAGTTTCGATTGGTAAAGTGGCATTAGCCTTCCAATCTTCCAGCTTGAGATTTTTTGAAGATAGGACGAAAACTTCTTGGATTACTTTGCACATGAGCTTTACCACTGAGTATCCTTGATAGCTCCATGCTTTCTCTGATTTAGACTTTCCGAACAGTAGAGGTTGGAACCTACCTGACATATAATTAGGAAGTAGGCAACTCTGACTTGAGAAAAGATCAATCGAGCATCTTATGACCTTTACCATGGTCGGATGGACTTTTTCTTGTGTCCAATGATGTGTCGGTACCATATCCTGTATCCACTCGCGCCAAACAAAACAACTTATGATGGACTCCAGGTTCTTATAGAGCTGAGGAAATGCATTCAGACATGTGAGATGACCAATAAGAGCTTGTTTACAATCTTGTTCAACATGTTTTGTGTTGACCAATCAGAGTTGGTGAGATCCGTACTGCCTGAAATTTCAGAGTCAAGCTGGGGTGAGCAAAATTCCTCAGAAAGCCATGAAAAAGATGGCTCTGAGAGGTCACAACACCAGTCAAAGGGTGAAAAATTGAGTCTTTTGACTGGTTTTAACCTTTGTTATCTCCATCATAACTAAGAGATGGAAGGTACTTCACTGTTGGTCCTTTTCTCTTTAGGAACTTTCTTGCTGTAGGTATTAAAGGTGGGAGCTGAACTTTGCAAGCCACAAAAGTTCAGTTTGTTCAAAGGAGGTTGTAGACAAGAGGGAAGAGATGATAAGGAAGTTCTAAGAGAACTTTTGGATTGGTTTAAAGAAAGTAATAAGACTTTATTAGCATAGAAGTATTAAAAACTTCTTGCAAACATCTTTTTTGTGTGTGGTCAGAGGATTAGCGGAAAGAGTTGATGTTACCACATCCTTGTTAATCTCCTTCTTATTATAATATTAAAAAAATATAATAGCTATATAATATCAATATAAAGATGCTTAAATATAATAATCAACTGAACTATTGCTTTCATAAATATTACAATAAATACATATATAAATAATATAATATAGTATGTAAAAATCAAAAAGATCTTTAATATATTATTAATATAGCTCAAGAATTCTTTATCCTCAATAATATATAGATTAATTCAACAAAGTCTATATTACTTATTATTAATAATACATAATAGAATAAAACCCAAGGAACCTATGAATTGATAATACAGTGGTTAGTACTCTATAAGTCTAATTATAAGATATAGGTTCAAATCCTTTAGGTAGCAATGTTTGAAATTGATAAAATCTGTATTTGTTGGCCTAACCATATTTAACCAATGTTTCTGAATATAGCTACTTGTCATAAGGTATTTTAGAGAAAAAATATCTATTAATAAGTAGTACAGTCTATATAAGGATTGTGATCAGCTATAATATCTAAAATTGGCTAAGATTATCCTAATATTACCTAGTTATGCAAGAGTGAAAAAGTAATAAAACACAAGAATAGCTTCTTAAACTGATAGAATATCATTAATAATCAAGCATTGGTCTTTGTATTGTTCACTAACTTAACTATTCGGAGGTCTTGATGGAAGGAGAAATCTGTGAACCACTCCAAAGAACCAAAATATTGGATTCAAGATACTATATTCAATGGTCTGATAATCTATCCACTTTAGTATACAATAAAAATATATAGAGAATAATTAAGATAAAATCATGCAGTTTTCTATTGAAGTAGTACTTATATATATATAATATGATCAATATAGTTAGCTATATATATAATAGTTTATTATAATAATTGATATATATAGTGCTTATTTGAGAATGTATACAATAGACATATTACCTCTTTCCTTCATTCCTTTTTTATCAATACAAGTATATATGACAGTAATTCTGATTTACTGAATAACTCAAATAAAAACTGTAGGACTTGATCAGATATACAGTAGTAATAACCTGTTAACAATGATACAGTAAACTAGAAAGATTTTCATCCAAAAATACTACAGAGCAAATATTGTTTTCAAGGTCAAACTTAGAGACTTTTATGCTTATAATGAGTTACAGTAATTAGATTCAAATAATAGTTTAATTGTAGTATGTATCATGCTGCTTGAATAAAAATATATTTATATTTTCAATTAATTAATAAATCAACAATTTAGCCTGGCTATAGATACTCAAAAATAAAATAAAATAAAATAAAAATCAAGAAATTATATTCAATGATCAAAAAATCCAAGGCATCAAATCCAATATTTCAATTGGAATTCTTGATATACAGTATAGTATAAATTTAAAGACAAAAAATATATCAAATATAACCCATAAAAAAAAGTTACAAAATAGCAAATTTCATAAAATTCAAAAAGATTATAGATTTTTTTTTTTTTAACCGCTAGCTCAACCTTTACTTTATTGATTATAGTTTTAAAATATCAATATATTACATATTAAAAACATAATTATAAACCTATAAAGCTATTGATATGATTATACTGATCAACCTTAGACATGTTGTTGTCTCTGAAGTGAGAACTAGCGAAAGACCACTAGTGCTAAAAAATTTTTGAGGGAAGGAAGAAGGGAGGTTGGAAAATAAATGAGTGGATGGAATAGTTAATCTATATATACAATTTCTTGCTGTATGACTTATATAAGGGGAAGAAAATTTTTTTTAGGGTATTTATTAAAACTTCTCAAGTAGTGCTAAATACCCATTCATATATGATAGTAAAAACACTAGTGTGTGATTTGATCATATTTCAGATCTCCAATAATTTTTATGCAATATAAGTTGTGTTTCAGATATCTTTACCTAGTACTTGAAAAATGTGGAAATTTCAGCCATTGCTTTTGGTAACCGACTTGTGCTCCCTTATAGAAGTTCCCAAAATATCAGTGCAGATCATATATGATAGTAAGATACTAAAGCTCAATAGAAAGGTGGAAGTCTTTAGGATAACTACTAAGTCATTTTCTCAGGAAGATATAGGGAAAGGAAAGGTGAATTCAATCTTATTTAGAAATGAGAAGAGGTTGGGAGTAGGAATGTATATATTGATACTGGTAGACCAATTCACAGATCATTTTCTTTGATCCTTGTTGTTATATAACAGTGCAGTAAAGACCACTATTTATACACTCCATTCTCTATGTCCTAAAAGCTGAGTCAAGGAATAGATAGAGAAACCAGTGTTCTATCTTCAAATCTTTACCTATTCAATGGAGCTAGAAGAACCTATATGGTGACCAGAGATAGTAATTATGTCTCCAAAAACAAACGCAGCATCTTGTAACCTTTGCCATAGTTGGATGTTCTCTTTCTAAAGATGGTCAATGACTTGTATGGTAATGTGTCCTGTATCCACTTGCACCAGACCCAATGACTTATAGTGGATCTCAGGTTTTTATAGAATAGAGAAATGCATTTGAGACATGTGAGATGACCAATAGGAGCTTGTTTATATTCTTTTACTGATATGTATTCTTTTGTTCAATTACTGTGTGAAAAAATTTGTGCTACTCAAAATTCAGGATCAAACTGAGGTAGACAAATTTCCCTAGAAAAAACCAAGAACGAGCACTATTAGAGCATTATACCATGACAAGAGAGTAGGTAGGTTTCTAGAGAGTCTCTTATCATGAATACAGCTCTATAGTGTTTCTCTACTAAGTGAAAAGACTAAAGCACTTCAGTTCTTCTTTCTTTCAGAACTTTCTTGCCATTGGTAAGAAAGATGTTCATGGCTTGGGTCAATGAAAGTTATGTTTTTATATGCATAGAAATGTTTACAAAAGAGAGAAAAGTGTGGTAGCAACTCATGAGCTTCTTCTCAAGTTGGTTTAAGGAAAGTGGTTAGGCTTTTTTAGCAGAGAAGTATAATAACTTCTTGCAAATATCTTTTTTGTATGTGGTCAGAGGATCAGTAGAAAGAGTCAGTTGTCAATTATACAAAAAGATTTTAGATAAATAAATAAGATATATTATTAATTATATTTTGGTTCTAGCCTTGAAATACTTTCTAATAAACATTATACTTCTAAAGCAGTATATAACAAAATTATATTACAATGCTATCAATATTTAAATATAAAACAAGTCTCATAATATCAGCTTCAAATAATGTTTTGTTCAACAAATTTGAATATAATATTATTAATCTCTTTAAAAAACAAGCACAATTTTATATTAACAAATCAAATATAGCAGGACAAATTATATTGTTTAGACTTCAGCAATTGCAAAATAACTTCTGGTTCTTACACTCAATATGTACACATAAACTAGATTTAAACTTAATATATGATATAATTTGAATACTCAAAAAATCTGTATTACTTTTCAATCTCTAAACTTTATCAGATTATTAAAAAAATAAGAAATATTTTTAAAAACATCTTAATACAAAATAAAAAAACATATTTAGATAGTAGCTATACAAATATAATCTACTTTTTATTTATCAAATTATAAATAAAAATTACATTAAAATACTATCTTGATATTATATTTCAAAAAACTATAGAATACATATTATATATATTTCCAAGTGATTCATAGATATAGTAGAAACTATATAATAATGATTGACTTGAATATACTAAATTTAATAGATATATATAATCTATTTATTTATTACAGACCAGTAATATACCCATACTCAAATACTGTACATTGGCAATAAATAAATAAATAGAAATAATTGACAGAAAATAAAAAAATACACAAGGTAAAATAATATATACATACTATAAGTATGTAGTATGAAACTCATTTCTAAAATCTCACAATAATTATTCAGCCAATGAATATCCTATATGAACATAATATTGTTTCTTTTCTAGAATAAAATAACAAATTTAACAAATCCCAATAACTTATAGATACAAAAGTATTAGTAATACTTTAAACTATAATTCATCTTGAAAAATTCAAATCATAGTATATAGTATCCAATATACTATAGAATATATAGAACTAATAATACAATTCAATTATTTTCAGTACAAATATACATTAATTATAAACAAGATAAACCAGCAGTTATAAATAGCCAGGTTATAGATAACTATAGACTTCTTTAAGAACTCATTAATATAATTATCACAAATAAATAACAATAACAATTTATATTATATACAGATGAATCTATGAATCAATTTAATATATTTATATATATAGAATTTGATTGAATATTCATAAATAAATTTCAATAACAATTTACTTTCAAAGGATAAATTCAAGACCCATCATTATCAATTAAAATAGAACTTTTAACAATATTCATAGTTATCTTAACAATTTTCAAAAATATAACTATTACAATTCATATAAACAGTCAAGTAACAATAAATACAATTAATAAAACCTTTTATACTTCCATATACAAGACCATCAAAAATACAAAGAACTGATGTATTATATCCAACTTTATTCGGAAATGCAATAACTATTAAATAAAATAATATTTTATAAAATTAAAGTCTATACAGATAAAAAAAAAAACTCTTTTTATCAATTATCAAATCACAAATTTCTAGAAAGAAAATTTTAATAAAATTTCAAAGGCAAATAGAAAGAGTCTAAGAACAGTTTCTTAAGACTATAAATAATGAAAATAAATTTTCTATCTTAGACATTGTCTTAACAAACAATAAAAAACCAAAAATCTTTATCATATATAAATAAAATAAAACTTCACTTGTCTTTGCAACTAAACTTGCTTTCTACTTTTAAGTCTCAATCCTTTAATATTATCCTACATTCTGGTTAATTCCAACTATTAATCCTCTCAACTCAAACTCAAATCTAGATCTAAAAATTATTCATATTAAATTTGAAATCAAAAAACAAATCCTATAAGTTTCTTTTCTATCTTTTAACATTTTAGCTAAAATTAGTTCTTATAATGATTTCATTATTTTTAATAAATTCATAGAATATCAATCAACTTTTTACCTATTAGAGAATAATAAAACACTTGCAATTCATTAAGTTATCAAAAATACTATGGTTTATAAACTCCATTATTCTTGGAATCAAATTTTCATCTTTAATAACATCAACTTTAACACTTTTTCTCTCAAAAAAAAGAAAACTCCCATACTCCCTTCAAATACTCTTGTATTACAAGATAGTCATCAGCAGATTATGAAGATTACAAATCAAGATTCCTCTAATACACCTGATATAAAACTAACTAATCAGAAAGATGATTAATTCTATTCTAATATCAAATCAAACAATTTCTTCAATAATAGCACTCTTAAAAACACCAATTAAAATTAATTTTCTCTTTGTTATGCCATAGTCACAGATATGGAAATTGATCTCAGTAATAAAGAATCTACTTTTTACTCATGAGCTAATGAAACTGAAGTCACATTTATACTGAAGATATTAAAAATGCTAATCCACCAGATTATTAACTCTTTATTACTAAAATAATTGCAATTATCAATGACACTACCATCTCCCTTGTGAAAATATTCATAAAAATCAGAAATCTTCTTCATGTTTCTTTTTTAAAGGTTTTATTAACAGTTCTTACAAAAATCTTTTATAGAGACAAGGTATTCTTTCAATCCTTTGTTAAATCTGAAGAGCTAAAAGGAAATTATCAGAAAGAATATGATAAATTAGTAAAAGACTTCTAGACTAACTACCTCAATACATCTATACAACAACTCTTTCTACTGATCTTCTAATCACATACAAAAAAGATGTTTACAAGAAGTCTTACACCTCTTTGCTAATAAAGTCTTAATACTTTTCTTAAAATAACTTGAAATATATATTTAAAGAGTCGCTTCTAACCAATCCATCTTGTCTATAAATCTCTTCACTCAAACTTGACTTCAAGTGACCTGAAAAGTCATGGAATACCTTTTCTACCAATAGCAAGAAAGTTTTGAAAAGAAGAAGAACTGACCGACTGCTACCTATTCATATATAGAAAAATACCACAGAGCTTTTGTTAGTGATGAGAGAGCTATTATGAACATACTACATCCACTCTCTTTATCACTTGTTGGGCTCTAATAGTCAGTTTTTTCTGAGGAATTTTGCCTATCTCAGTCTGACCCTAAATTTTGAGTAGTACAAAGTTTCTTGTGTGCTGATTGGCTTAGCAAAATCATGTCAATAAAAGAATGTAAACAAGTTCCTATTGGTCATCTCACATGTCTGAATGCATTTCCTCAGCTCCATAAGAACCCAGGGTTCACCATAAGTTGTATGTGTCTGGTGCAGATGGATACAGGACATTACCTCCTATTATATCATTGGTCATTACTGGAAAGAACAAATAAAGATAAAGTTCTCAAGCCCTATTAGCTCAGCTCTTAGAACATAAAGGCCTAGCAAGTGTCTCGCAACTTTACGCAGGTAGAATGTGTTACAAGTAGATTGACCTATCTAGCTGTATATATGCCTCTCCACAACCCTTCTTCACTGAGGAAAAATCTCTTCCACCTTGGAAGATACAAATTACCCAGATAACATCAAGAGGAGTTCTCTTTCATCACCCCTTCCATATTAAACTAACTGAGCAGATGAATAACCTAAAGAATTTCCCTTCTTAATTGGCAGGAGTAGTTTAACTCCCATATACAACTGGAATCTGGCTGGAGATAAAGTTCATCAAAGCAAATGGAAGAATTTCCCATGGCACTGAAGTAATCAAGATAAAGGTAAATGAGTAGGTATAATTACCACTTGATATTGGAAGATTCTATCAATTTGAGAAACCAACAAGCCAGGAATGGATATTACTGGAAGTCATTACTGGATAATGATAGATTTCACTTTACTAGTACTACCTTTTCACATGCACTCCATCAAATATTCTTCCCCTATATAAGCTGCAAAGTAACAAGCTCCAAGAACTGATCTCTTTATTTCGAAGTGAATCATTACTAAAGTTTTGGCAGAACACATACACCATCCAAGTACACAATACAATCACTACAACTTTTATTTTCCAAGATGGAACAGATATTCATTTTTTATAGAAAAGTTTTTGAATA
The DNA here is from genome assembly GCA_910592055.1 of Acaulospora colombiana. Classification (NCBI taxonomy): domain Eukaryota; kingdom Fungi; phylum Glomeromycota; class Glomeromycetes; order Diversisporales; family Acaulosporaceae; genus Acaulospora; species Acaulospora colombiana. The sequence goes on from CAJVPT010006267.1 coordinate 8,191, forward strand.
CTATAGTCCCTGATAACACATCACTTAAAAATGATCTAGTCCATAACCCCTCTCTCATTATCTTTCACACATCTCTCTTGCTAACAACACACACTAGTGAAACTTCATATATGCTAGGTTAGCTTAAGTAGTAAAACAACATGCCACAATAGGTAGTTTTATCAATTGATTTTATTGTTTTGCTAAGCATAGAAATAGTTTACAAAATTGCTATGTATATATGAGTACATGTAATGTATATAATCAATAAAATGGGCAAGGTTGAGTGTTTTTTTTAAAAAAAAAAAAAAAAAAAACTAACTACCTCAACAAACATTGACTATATCAACAGAACTATTAAAAAAAAAATCTATATCATTTTCAACAAATCTATTTTTGTTACTTATCTCCAAACTTCAGACCTTTATACTTTCTGACATTGAAAAGCAGTTCAAATTTTATAGTATAGCTTTAATTACTTTATTGACCTTTCTACAGAGAAGATAGATTATAAAGAACTTCTGATACAATAAGAAGAACTATCAAAAATATACTACTAGAGCTTTTCAAATATTCTAATTAAATCCTCTTCGGAATTAAAATCAAATTGCATTATACTTTTTTATTAGACATCCCATTCATAACTGCCTCAATAGCTCAAGCACTGAGATACTTTTATAACTTTGATCTTTTATTCTAAAATTTTTTCAAGAAGATATCAAACCTCCCTTCTAATCCTTGAGACCTTTTTTCTAAATTCAATTCCATCTTTCTAATTATGGAACATGTTTAACTATATACTCTTAGACAAATAATCAATCAATTATAAGAAATGTTCTACATATCTAACAAAATTTCTGATAACTATTTCAACTTTCTTCCTTCAAACATCAATATTTTTAGCATATATCAATAACTTTCACAGGATTTGGTTTTCCTATTCCCTATACCTAATGATATTCATCATATTTAAAAATAGATTCCTAAAGGGGGAGGCAAGGACAAAAGTCAAATGTCTCTTATTAAGAAATATTAAAATTTTTAATTTAATAACTATTAAAAAACTATTCACAATTGTTCTTTATTATCCAATTCATTGATTTATAGCATTTTCTGACTTTTGTCCCTATTAAAATGAAGAGCTATGAATTTTGTCCCTCAAAAAGAGACATAAATGATCTGTAAAATTTTATATACTAAATACTTTAGGGCCTATCATTAATTACTGTATATTAAACAAGTCTCAAAAACCCTTTGAAACAATAATTTTGCCTTCAAATTGTTCCTGAAAGATTATTTAATTCAAAAACTGTATCTCTTATTATCCCACTAGCATAGCAAGAACACTGGTATTAAATTGCTTATCAAATACCAATCTCTGGTTAAAACTCTTATCCAGCAGCTATCCACTTTCTATTTATTCAAGTTGTCCCTTGAACTTGAATAGATAAATCTATCTCTTAAACAAACTAACCATCCACTTCTTTCTAATGCCTTTGAAATTATTGAAAAGGAATTAGATTTTTCAAAAGAAAATCACAATAGACAAATTCTTCATTCAATAATAATATTAAGAAAATCAAAAATAAATATTTTGACCTAATTCCTAGAAAATGGATCCTGCCAGTTCTTCTGATTATCCCAGATCTCTTAATCTCAAATAAAATCTTAAAGAAAGAGGAAATAAATATCACTTTTCTACTAAAAAAAGAAGGATTCTTTAATAAGAAATTAAATATCCTGAAACAATATTTCTATTTTCAAAAACTTTAAGATAACTTCATGGAAGTACCAGAGTTATTCAATCCTAATATGACTCTTTTTCTATACTTTATTAATTATAAGTAACATATTTAACTCAAGTTCTTCTTTTGTCACAATAGATTCTAAACAAAATCTTTTAACTCAAACAAATATCACATATCAAACTCTTCTATTAAAAAGCAGTAACTTCAAAAACCTATTATTGATTTCAACCCTTAATTTCCAAGTATTAAATAATTTAAGAAAACTATATTGCCTATTAAATTTCCTAACCAATAAAAGATAAATCAAAATCTATACTGAGATCAAACACATCTCTTCAAAACAAATTCTCAAAAAAGCTAACAATAATATAATTATATCAAATATACCTAAAGAAGCCTCTAGTAATGGTACTTGTATAATTCTTTTCAAAATTTTTTCAAATTACAATATTGAGACATTTGCCTCCAATGAATTCTAGTATGCCATACATTTTATATTTAAATCCAAAATAAACATTATTATAGTAGCTCTCTATTTCACTCACTCTATTCCTTATCGAGATATTACTTATTCATTTCTAAAAGAACTATCCTACTCCTATAGAAATCATGAATTCATTATAGCAGGAGACTTCAATACATATCTCTTAAAATTCTTATCAATCAATACTTCAACAAATAATTGTAAAGAAAAGTTTATAAAATAATAACTAATATGATAGATGTTGATAAGATTATTATCAAAATATACTTTTATATACTCTTTATCAACATATGTATCTTCAACATAGATCAAGTATGGCTCTTTTCCAATTTGGCAAGCAAGGTCTTAAACTATCATATATCTGATTTTAATAATATTAAAATAGATCACAAAAATATCACAATAATTTTTTAATGGTTTGAATACAAATTATAAAGAATTTCCTATTTAATAAAAATATACTTATTTTATAAGACAATTAAGAAACAATTAAATTCTTCAACAATAATATAGATTTAGCCCTGAAAGTAAAGCCATATTTTAAATAGCATCAATTTGAACTTATAATAAAAAATATATTAACTTTTGACATTCCTTTCAAAAAACAAAACCATTTTATTAAACCAAAACAACTATTTTTTAAAATCAATCAAGCCATTAAGTAACTGAAAAGCTTATTAAAAAGAATATCAGAAAATTTTTGAAAATTTGTAAAACAAAATTAATTTCATTAATTTTAATAATAAAAATCTTTGGAAATATTCAAAGTAATAATATGTATATTAAAATAAAATTTATCAATAAAATATAGATTAATTTAGTCAATCA
>CAJVPT010006268.1:0-11228 GCA_910592055.1 Acaulospora colombiana
GGGTCTTCACCTGAACTTTTAATGGAGCGAAAAATCACTCCCAAAGTTGTACTTAGAGTAATTACTGAGACGAGTGAACTAGTTAAAGTTTTAGCTTTAGCGATTCATATTATATGTACAGCTTACAATTGTTTAATAAAGTATACATAACTAGCCTGACAGAGGGTTAAAAAAAAAAAAAAAAAAAAAAAAAAAAACTTAATCCAAAGTCTTGCTTAACTTTTCTTTTTTTTTAATCTAGATTTTATATCTATATACATAGAGCAAAATAACTGATAATGGATCCTAAGTTTTTATGTAGCTTTTATATTTTATTATATATTTCTTAATATTTTCACCCAGTTATACTTAGTTAAAGAAATTTATTGATATTTATCTTTTATTATTCAAAAAGTTGAATTTTTCAACAATTTTTTTACCTTATAATAGTAAAAAAGAATAAAGATAGTAATAAGTATTCATATTAATTATAATATTATTACACAATGTTTGAGAAAATATATTTTTAGTTTTAGAAAAAAACAGTATCTTATATTTCTCTACTTTTCAGTCTTATAGTCTAACTGGATAAGAAAATAATCTTAATTATATATTTTATTTAACTAAAATAATCATTCTTATATGCAACACTCTTTTTGCTAATCCTCTGACCACACACAAAAAAGATGTTTACAAGAAGTTTTCATACTTCTATGTTAATAAAGTCTTAACACTTTCCTTAAACCAACTTGAAGAAACTTCAAGAGTCAACACCACTTCCCTCCCTTCTTATTAATACTTCTCTTTGAATAAAAACTCGACTGCTAGTGATCAGAAAGTCAAGCAACACCTTTCCTATCAAGGGCAAGAAAGTTCTAAAGAAAGAAGAACTGATGTGCCATTATCTCACATTGTAGAGAAATACCACAGAAGTTTGTGAATGATAAGAAACAACTTCCCCACTCTCTTGTTATCATGTTTATTTCTCATAGTGCTCGTTCTTGGTTTTTTCTATGAGATTTTGCCTACTTTAGTTTGACCTTGAATTTTGAGTAGCACAAAGTTTCTCATGCTGTGATTGGACAGATAGAGCTCATATCAGTACAAAAAGTAAACAAGTTCCCATTGGTTACCTCACATGTCTGAATGCATTTCCTCAGTACCTATAAGAACCTGGTGTCCATTATAAGTTGCATGCCAGTCACATAGGTGGATACAGGATATGAAAACTATAACGTCATTGGCTATACGGAAAGAACAAGGCTGGATTAGACTACCTTGGATAGAAAACAACCTGACTCCTCATTTCTTCTCCAGTAAACACAACTATCACACTCAGGGCAATATCTTTTTGGAGGGTTTTGATACTTCCATATATTCATTGAAACCACATATAACAACCAGTTAAACAACATTACATCTCTCTGGACAAAATTTGATTCGAATATAACACTTTTTTTTTAAAAAAATTTTTGGTTAAGCGCTAGTGGAATTAAGGCTCCACATGGATAGTTCTCAATATCAGTAGTTCTAGGTACTCCAGGTGAATCCTTGACACATTAGCCCCCTCTTTTTGGAATAGCAATAAGCTGCTTGGTGAGCCAGCCAATAGTTATGCTCTAGTGAGTGTCAAGGGGTGAATAGAAAATTGACACAGTGTGTATTTACATACTTCCCGTCTTTTTATGATTTGTTTTTATAAGTAGATACCTACACTAGACAGTCATGTAACTATCTTATCCTAGTTGGATGAAATGTAAATAGATAGCTCTTTGTACTATTTATTGATCTGTAAATCCTTAGACAGTACCGGTAGTTATTCATCCCGGTTGTCTCTAGGTCTTTTGCTTACTAAAATAAATCTTGCTCACTTTGACGCAAGGATGAGCTAGCATTTAAAAAAAAAAATTTAACTAGAATAATAAGAAGTTAAAAACTTTGATTTAAAAAATAAATGTCTTTTACTATTTAATAAATTTGGTATTTTCTTAGTGGTCTCATAATTTCTTTCTTTGATTATACTTAATTTGAAAAACTAAAGAATTTTGTATTGATAAATTTTTTTTCTTTTATCAAAAACTTTATCAGAATATATAAAATTACTAGTAGAAGCTTGTTTACATTCTACTATAATATGTTTATATCAACTATTTATTTTTACAAAAGTTATATTAATTTTATTTTACTTTGAAATTTAAGATCAAATTGAAAAAATACTTCAAACATTCCTTTTCTATTCACCTATAGCATAGCAAATCCAGTTAACAAAATACCAAAGAGAAACAAGATATAAAGAGACCCAAGAGACAACAATACATAACTAGCAAACTGAACTATAACATAAACAAAATATCCAAGGAAAGGATTACTCTTATCAAAAAAAATAAAGAATATATACCTGAAATAAAGCACATACAATAACCCAAAGCAAAAATAAAAATAAGAAATAATACTTTTTCTCCAAAAATGTTCCCACCTCTGAATAGAACTATACAAACAATATCGTAATAGCAGCAAGCAGCAATAAAAGTAATAATAGCAACTCCAGTTCATGGAGTGAGCAAGTCAAATAAGAGCAACTTCAAATATCACAATTACAGAACAAATAGATACCAATGTGAAATCTCTAGAATAATATGTAGCAAGATTAGATGACTCTAATATCAACATGGATCTTAATGAGAAACTTTCAAAAGCAAAGAATGATTGGTAGACTGCTAGCAATTATAAAGGAAAAAATAAAAGACTATAAATATATATACCCAGTTCAAGACTACGACCCAGGTTACCCTTTAACCTTAGACTCAAATTTGGATATGAAAAAATCAAGCTTGGAATAAAAGCTTTATTAATTATTGACAAAACAACCTACAAGAAGATAATCCATCTTATAAAAGCTTTGAACTCCCAAAAGGCCTCCTTCTAATACAGAATGAATTCTGTAAAGACTAAAGCTACATCATTACTATATTCAAAAATTAATAAGTAACAGATGAAATAAGTAACCTTATCTTACCTAACATAGACAATCTCTGTTTATTACATATGGAAAAAACTATATGCAAGCTCAATAAGGAATGCAGCATTAGAGTATAAGATATTCCCTTGAACACAAAGCTTATAGATGTATAACAAACTTTTGCTAAATTTGGATAAATTAACAACATAAAAATAATAACCAGAAATATATGGCAATTTGTGATAATCATATTCACCAATAGAGAATATAAATTCAAACTCTTGGGTCAATTGAGTACACTAATTAAATACAATCTGTAAGAATATTTAATGCAGAATGGGATCTCAAACAAATAAAATACTGGGGCAATTATTCTCTTAAACAATGAACCTCCCGCCTAAACAAAGCTTTTGACCTCAAACTTATCTATCAAGAAACAGGGGCTAAAACATGCTACATCTTTGCCTCTTATTATACAAACTCAGAAAATATGCAGTCCTTAGTTTTGAGAATGAGAACACACTCTAACAAGTATTTATCAAAACTTTTACACTAGAAGAAACAGTTTTCAAATGCAAACTAATTGATATCAAGCTCTGCACCATTTGTGACAGCCTATAATACTTGGTAGCAAACTGCATATTAAAGAAAGAAGAGAACAATGAAAAGATTTCTATTAAAAACAAGAAAACAAATTCAGGAAACTATATCAATGCTTTAAATCAGTGAATTTGGCACCTATCTACAAACTAGCAAACCTATTAGCAAGGAAGGTAACAATCATCTCAGGACCATATCATCAGTAATAAAAAACAAAATTTTCTAACAATAACCTCAAATATCTAATATAAAAACACTTAGGGCATAGCAAACATACTGATTGAAATACAACTCGAACTCAAGACAATTAAACAAGCTCTGTACAGCCTCAATGAAAGGATAGATAGCTTAGAACAATATTGGTTCAACAATGCAGAAGTGATGGAAGAAGATCAAAATCAAAACTGTAACAATAATAAATCTATCTCTCAATATACATCAACCTATATAATATACAATAATAACAACAATAGTTACACACCTCAATCAGCAATACGGATCAAATAATAAATGCACTAGTTTCCATAATCACAAATATGATCTTGACAGATACAAACCACCCTCCTCCTCCCACCAAATATTAAATATAAGTAACACAACTAGTAATACTTCTATATCAAAAGAATCCACTCATCAACTTTTGCACTTACAACAAGATACAAACAACTACAATAAACAATCACAGAATACTTTTGACTTACTTATACTTTATAACAACTATATACATCACAATACAATACAACAAGAATAAGTGACAGACAATAATTAGCCTAATACTTACAAATCAACAAGCACAAACAAATCCAGTAATCCAGTATAAACATAACACAAGCACTACAATCTGGAAATACAATACAATACAAGAAACAGAGATGTTAGTCGACCATACTGAACTATAGTCACACTTAATAATAGGGTCCTCAATGATTAATTAAAAAAAAAACCTAGTTTATAATATAGCAAATCAATAATTGGAATATTATTATCTCAACTGAAACTAACGGAACAAATTAAGAGACAAAAACTTGAAAAATACTAACATACACAACATGGTAGACATGGTACACTCCATTGGAGTGTGAATTGGTATTATTATTAGAAAGTCTCTTTCTGATAAAATAATTCAAGTGCAAAAATTTTAGTTTAAAGCTATATATATTGATATTGCACTACTTAACAAGACCTTCTGTAGAATCATAGGAACATACTTACCAGCCAGCATAGGGAAACTCAAAAAAGAAATGCAAAAACAAATCATTAAATAGTTCAAACAATAAAACTATAACAATTGGTACATTATTATAGAAGGTAATATCAATTGCAATTACTCCTTTAAACTAAATAAAATAAGTACAACCAAAAATATACTGTATATAAAGACTATACAAATCACTTCTAACAATGACTAAATGAATTAGATATGGTTGATTTATACAGATATTACAATCTCCAAAACAGAGAATATACATATTATACTCTTACACAAACACATTGCAACATATTAAAAAGCAGAATAAATATGATCTGAATAATCTCTTGTTTGACATAGTATATGATATATGCCTTTATTTCTGACCAGTTAGATATATCAATAGATTACAATATCCAGATTACATACATCGAGAGCTAGCAAATAAAATCTAAAAGCAAATGCTAATGATATCTAAACTCTAATTCAAAGTTACTATAGAATCAGGCTACACAAGAACAATAGGAATCCTTTGTAAGAGAAATAGATATGAATATGACAAACATATCAAATATTATTGGAAATAATCAAATAGACATAAACAAACAATGGAACAGACTAAGACAAATTCTATATTAATGACCTATAGACAATTATTTTATTAATTAGAGGAATTATCCAAATTAGTAAAGGAGCAAAATATCATTCCCTAGATTGCATTTAGAGAAATATTTTTTGATGATGAGTGAGTAGTATGTGAAATTACAACAACTTTAAATACCTAGTATATATACAATAAAGACATGCCATGCTGACCTGGCTGTGGGGTAAAAAAAAAAAACAGACTAAGCCAAATCTTCCTCAATGCAGTTAAAAAACATATCCCAAAATATTGTGAAAAACAGAGATTAGATCCAAATGTCAAAATATCACAAAACCCATTCTCCTCATGTAACTGAACCAATACTGCAAACAAATCCTCCTATAATATAAACCTTAAAAAAAGAGAAACAAAGAAAAAATAAAAATGCTATATAACACCATTAAAGACAAAGCTCTCATAAAAATATGTTATCTGACAGCACAAAAAAAGAAGCTATTAAAGAGATAGATACCCTAATCAAGACAGAAAAGGCTGCAAAGAAGACAGAAATCAGAGAAAAAAACAAAGACAATATCATTATTGCATACAAAAAAAAAATCAATAGTATGATATGAATAAAAAAATAAATAATTAAATCAGTCTAGACAATTTCAAAAGAAGTATTATTACAACCAAATTGATCAAAGAAGTAGAATCAGAAAGAATACTCATGCATGATTCAATAGAAATAAAAGATCAAGTTAAAGAACACTTTCAGATATAGATATAGATGGGTATATATATAAACACAAAGGTACTATATGACAACAAGCATACCAACCCATCAGTAAGATCAAGTCTGAATAATACAAATCTATAACAGTACCAATTACTGTGGCAGAAGTCAAAGGGTTATCATCAGCACTAGTAACAAATCAGTTCCTGAACCATCAAGCATTTTATATATAATGTTCAAACATATTAATACATCAATAATCAAATACTTAACAATTATATTTAATAATATCCTATCTAGTGAAAAGCTACTAAAGGAAGGAAACAAGGTACCATTTACCCAATCCCAAAACCTAAAGAATGACATCACAATATCAACATTATAAGATCAATTACACTTCTCGAATCCATAAAAAAAATATTCACAAAAATTATTAACAATAGACTGATTAAGGTCCTCAGTGCTAATCCAATCTTATTAGAAAATAATTGGACTGCTTTTTTGGAAAACAGCATACACAAACCTATAACTATTATAAACTAGATGCTGGAAGACATAAGAAAGAGAAACAAATCATACCATATGTTCTTCCAGGATATGAGCAAGGCCTACGACTTCAGTAATATACAAAGACTAGTGACTGCACTATAGTGCATCAAGATTTCCAATAAGCTTATTAACATCATTACAGATTGTTTCACTAATAGATTAAATAAAGTTATAACTTACTTTGGACTCACTGAACAATACAAAGTGAAAAAAGGCATATATCAAAGTGACACAATATCTACACCACTATGGTAAATATACTATTATCCCCTAATTATCACAATTAGTAATATGAAAGGGTACCAAATGGAAAGCCAAAGATCCATAATCGACAATAGAAGCTTAACAAAAATAAACATCTCAATCAGGACCTATATGTATAATATCACTAAAATCATTCAAAACAGAGAACAGTTCAAAGAAATTACAAGGATCTGCTCATCATTCTATTATCTCAATGGAATTATAGTCAATCCAATCAACTCTGAACTGCTAATACTGAATGCTTCACAAGAAGACCTCATCTTTCAAAACCAAACCATTGTACTGATACCAAAAATATAGACTATTAGAATGCTTGAGATATGGTACAAATGAAACAAAGAAAAAAAAATTTCAAATGGGCTCATTAAAAAAAAAGCATTCAGGATCAGTAAAGCTATAGCCTAGAAAAGCATCACTGACAAAATGCATACATATATTATTATCATGTCCTTTTCCCATCAATCAAATACTTACTAATAGATCTCATATAATCAGTATATGAAATAAACTGGATTGACATAAAAATTAGAGCCAGCTTCAGGAAAAGAATTCAGCTGGTATCCTTCACACTCAAGACAATACTTCATCTCAATACCTTATACAATATCATGAAAATATACACTCATCAAATGCAAAAGAACTATATAAACATACAAGAGCTCTATAACAGTATCAATATAACAGGACAAATAATAAGATTGCATATACAACAACTTCTATGGGTCACATGACAATAACTGGATATCTTCAAACAAGCCTCAGAATTTATTCCACGCGATTAAACTTCTTGTAGAATATTTTTAGAGAGCTACAACCACAAAATATAATGATATACCAATATACTGAAATAAACCTACACACATATGACTTAATATATATAAAGACATCATAGATCTCTTAACTTATAATAGAATAAGAAATGGTTTGAGAGTATATAATATAATCTGGGTAGAACAACTACTTAATACTTATAGCACCAAAACCCTCGAGTGGCACCAAGTAGGAGCCCTACACAACAAAACCATAAATAGAAAGAACTATCTTGATTTCAGAAAATTAAAACAACTACTCAACACTTTATTAATAACCATTCCAATTTTAACACGATCAATTCAGAGGCACAGATAAAATCTTTTACACAAGTATCCAATGACAACCCAGGTCTGAAATCATCTTGGTATATTACAAAAATCAAAAAATCCATCACTTTGAATAAAAAAATCAGCTTTCATGACAATATTATCAAACTCTGATACTATACAATGACCACAGATCCCCAATAAATAAATTCCCCAGCTGTGACTTCAATGAGAACATTGATAATTGATTAGGTATATATTGCTTCAAAGTTATGCAAGACAAGATTATATGTGTTTCTATTATATTAACATTAAAGTCAATATAGGAAAATAGTAAAAGAAAGAAACTAAGGCTGCAGATATCATCCACCAGCATCAAGGGATAGATTGCAAAACCCAATTACAGGCTGAAATCAATACAAATTAATACCATACTTGTTACCATTCATCAATTATATAAAATAATTAAATTTACTAAGGCAGTCAAACAAAGAATCAAAGGCATATACAACAAATTTGAGAAGGGAGAAGCTTCTACATAACAGCAGATGGTACCTTTTACCTCTCTCAATCTACATCAATGGGAATCAGTATCCTCATAACAAATTATCTCAGAACCATGTACATAACAGTAGGCTTGATACTTAGATGACAAGTATCTACCTTTTGGATAGAAATATTGACAATCTCTATCACAATCAGTTGCATTTCACATAGTAACAGAGTAATAGTTTACATAGACTCAGCAATATTAATCAAAGAAATAACATATGTAAAAGTTGGAAAAAACAAAAATATCACATAATATAGACTTATACAAAATTTACATCACATCATTTTGACAGTACAACTTGCAGTTCATTGAGAAAAAATAAACAAAGAAGAGGACAATAATACAACTCTTAGCATGGTAAATGAAACTGCAAAATCAGCTCTCAAAAGTAATATAAAAGACAGCTCCCTCACAACTCTTCTACTCAAATACACTACCATATCCTTCTTCTATAACAAGACAACAGAAATATTCAATAGTATATTAAAGCATTAAAACAAATGCAACAAGCTGAACTAATATACAAATAATATAATCACATATAAAACAATACTATTTAACCTTCACAGAAGAAGAACATTAACTAAAAACACTCTATAGAACTTTTTTATTTCTCAAAATTTTTTGGGACATACACTAATAGTATTGACCATATACAAAGATAATTTGCAATTAAACTATAGAATCTGGAACTTTCTATAATACATATATTATACAAAAGAAAATCAGAAATATATATATTAACCTAGTGCTTTGCATGTACTGCAACAAAAGACAATATTCACATTTTCCAATATTTATATCATGGGATTAAAATCAATGACATAATTATATCAACAATATATCATGAAATAATATTAAGAACAGAAAAAGAAAGCTCACATACAGTCAAAGTGGAAATAATTAAACACATCCAGGAAGCAAATCTATAGAATTTGCTTCTAAGAGGAGCCATCAACAAAAAATTCATTAAAGTTTTCAGCAGATTCTTAGCTCTAGAGAAAATAACTGAGGCCATGAGAAGTTATGTCAACAATATTTGATTTATTATATATAACATATGGGTCAATAGATGCAGTCACCTACAACTTTGAAAAAAAGTGCAAGACATTATAAGAAAAAACAAAAAGGAAAAAAAATCCAAAAAAAGACTTCTACAAGAACCACTATCCATATCTCATTCAGAGATTCCTATGGAAACAATGGAAACTATTATTCAAGGCCTGACTATAATCTACAATATTTTCATCTATATATACTAACAGTGCCTAGATATATTAGTATCTCAATCAGAGGATAACAAGCCATAATGGATATAGTATTACTTAGTAAAACTATAACAATTAGTTTTTTGTTTTACTATATATAAAAATAGCTTGCAAAATTGCTTTGTAAATATAAGTATATGTAATGAACATAATCAATAAAATAAACAAAGTTATGTATAATAAAAAAAAAAAGATTAAATTGTGATATGTAAATTTCTTAAAACTCTAAAAGATGAGCTGGAGAGGAGTTTTTGTGTTTTGTTCTAATAAGAAAATTTTTAAAATTTTGAAATTTTTCAAGAAAGGGGTTTTTTTTGACATAATTTTATATTTCAATATATAATATAAAATCTTATTTAATTTGAAAAAAATCAACTTGTATTTTATATAAATAATTTATGCAAGTAAAAATATCTTTTTTCAATTATATATTTGAAATATTTTTTTATTTTTTAAATAATTCAATATTATTTATAAAATTATTGAGATTGAATATTTTATTTAAAGTATATTTTCAATTTTAAAATAAATAAAAAAAAATACAATTTTCTTTAAAGAGAAAAATATCAAAAATTATAAACAATTTAATAAATCTATAATTTTTAAAAATCTCTAAGACTTATAATTATAATATAAAATTTTAATTTTTAAAATATTAATATAAATTAGTGTAATTAAATAAAGTTTAAAAATCATATAAATAATACAATCTTATATTATATGCTATTATATACATATGATTTAAAAAATATATTTTATATAAAAATATTATTAAAATTAGAAAACAATAGCAAATATAGATATAAAAAAGTATTGCAAGTTTATAAAGTAAGAGTTTATCTAGTTTAAATTATATAAGATACATAATTTGTTATAGTTAAAAAAGTATATAATATAAGTTATAAAATATATAATTTGAATAATAATAATTTTTATAATTAAATTAAAAAAATGATAAATTTACTTATTAATAAATAAAAAAAAATTGTTTGTTTTGATAGATTTAATATTAAAAAAAAAAATAGAATATATTATAATTAAAAAATTAAAATCAAAAAAGAAACATGATAAAATTTTAAAAATTAATCTCAAATTTAAATAATTTTAAATAAAATTAAAAAATAATATAGACTTAAAAATAATATTTAAAATATTTATAAATAAAAATATATTTTTAATTTATAATAATAAACTATATAATAAAAAAAGATAAATAATTTATTTCTATTTAAATTATTTTAAAAAATAAATTAAAAAATAATATAGACTTAAAAATAATATTTAAAATATTTATATTTTTAATTTATAATAATAAACTGTATAATAAAAAAAGATAAATAATTTATTTCTATTTAAATTATTTTAAAAAATAAATTAATATTAATATTAAATCATACAGTTGCTTCCAAAAGTTTGAGTCCACTTACTATGTTTTTATTATAAATTTCAACTTTGACAATTTTTAAATC
>CAJVPT010006269.1:0-11228 GCA_910592055.1 Acaulospora colombiana
GAAGCTGGAAAAAATGGCAAAAAAATGGATTCTAAAAGTACAAAAAAAGATTTGCAATTAGATCCAAAAACAAGTCTGGAATGTGAGATGTAGAAAGATTATAGAATGGGAACAAGAGCAAAGAATTAATAGAAGAACAAAATATAAGAAGGCCCAGGAAACAAGAAGGCAGAACTCACAAGACAATCCTAATCATAAAAGTACAAAGTAAAGAGAAGAAATGAAAGAGAGAGAAAACAAAAATCTGATAGAAATTATAAAAAATGAAATTAAATATGTGATGAAGTGGTTGGGGTTTTGATCTTTGTCAGAACATCGTGTAATGATCTGCAGTAGTAACCTGCGGGTGATGATATTAGAAGTTGGAAGGGTTTCCACCTGAACTACTAACGGAGTGATAAATCACTCCTGAAGTTGCACTTAGAGTCCTAGATAAATAGACTTTGATAAGTGAGTTAATTAGAGATTTAGCTTTAGCGACACATATATAATATATAACTTACAATTGTTTAATAAAGCACACATAACTAGCCTGACAGAGTGTTAAAAAAAATTATTTTGTTCAGATATGGATTATAATTTTCTTAAATTATTGTATATATGTATACATTTTTTTTATTAACTCGCAGTCAGGTTGTTTTTATTGTATATATAAAAGATATTTACAAAATATTTGAACTTTTACATACTAATTCACCCATAATTGAAAAACTATTTCTCTAGATGCAATTTAGGGAATGATATTTTATTATTGTATACATTTAATATATTATTATTATGAAAAAATTGTATGGGAATATTTATATTAAATAATTTTTTATTTATATAAAATATTTTTATTGGTAATAGATATATTGCACCTATATATTATATTTTTATTAACTACTTATTTTTTATAGATATTGAAAAAATATTATAGATAAGATCTTACCTTATAGTTAATACCTATTTTATATAATTACTAAATAAATTATATAAGTAATAATAAATAATTAAAAATTATTATATGTTGAGATAAAAATTGTAAAGTAAAAATGATATAATAAAAATTTTCTGTTTTTATATTTTATTTTTCTTTAATTAATTAATTAATTAATTAATTAATTATTATTATTATTATTATTATTATTATTATTATTATTATTATTATTATTATTATTATTATTATTATTATTACATTATAAAAATAAAGTAAAAAAATATATGAAAAAGGATTTGAAAAATTTAATAAAAAATATTTATAGAAAATTTTTATACTTTTTAACTAACAAAATCTTGATGCTTTCTTTAAACAACTTTAAAAAAAATCTTAAGTTATATTTATTTCCCCTCTTTTATTTACAATGCTTTTTATATAAAAAAAGATTAAGTTACTTTTTTTATCTATAACAAAACAGTAATATAGTACTAAAACTTTTTTCTTTAATGTAAACTATGAATAAAATAAATTGGATTACAGTAATTATTTATCGGTAGTTTTTAAAAGCTTTAATAATTCTAAAGTTTTATTATAATCCTTAATATACATATACTGTATATTTATTTGCATATTAAATTTTTTGATTTTTGATTTTTTTTTTAAAAAAAAATATCTTCAAATGGTGTCAATTAAATCCGAAAGTGATAAATATCACGGTTTCTCAAGGATTTAAAACATCAGTTAAGTTACAAAATATGATAAATCAATTCATTCTGTTAGGATTACCTTGAACATTTGTGCATCTTAAATATTTTAAAAGATCAATAATCTATGCAGATGCTATTTTTGTTTATTTTTAATCAAAATTACAAAAACTTTCTTGAACAGTAAAAGTTACTTATTTTCTTTTTCGTTTCTTATCTGTTACCATGCTTACTTTTATGCTCTTCTTTGGCCCGTCTCTCATTGAATCTTTCTTTTGTTGACGCGAATTACTCTTACTACTTTTTGCGAAATCACTTGTTGTATCTTGACGAAGGATTTTATCAACACTATTTTTTAATGGCTGCCGTTCTTTACTACGCGATTTTAAAAGCTTCCTCGGTTTAATAGAATGTTCCTCTTCTGAACTAGATTCACTTTTTCCATCCTCTTCAAAGTTTTCATCCCTTTCATCAGAGTTTTCTTCAAATAACATATCTCCACCTTCATCAGAATCCTTATCAAGCAATGCATCATCTTCTTCATCAAAATTATCTTTAAATAATATATCATCCTCTTCATCCAAATTCTCGTTAAAAACATCGTCCTCTTCGTCGTTGGTCGATCGTTGATCTCCAACTATATCGACTCCCTGTTCTAAGTCGGAAAATTCATTTTCTAAATCATAATCATCTTCATCATATTCTTTTGCATATTTCTCTTCTTCGTCGTCAACTTCTTCAGTTTCTTGTTCATCCTGTGTCCTTGCCTGATTACCTATTCGTGATATGATATATCGCATCAGGTACTCCTGACCTACACTAATTATCATCTCTCATATCACCCTTAATTAAAAAACGAACCTTTTATTGAAGCAATACGTTGAGCTTCTTTCTCCAACTTTTTTCGTTCAACATTTCGCTCTTGCTCTTTACGCCTCAAGGCAGCTTGTTGTGTTCGTCGTTCACGTTCTTGCGTCATTTTCTTAATTTCCTCTGGCGTTTTGTGCACTACATGATTAAATTCATAAAACTGGTTAACGCACGATATCCACTTGTTTTCTAGTACTCGGAGTCGACAAGAACTTAC
Source organism: Acaulospora colombiana (assembly GCA_910592055.1). Taxonomy (NCBI): domain Eukaryota; kingdom Fungi; phylum Glomeromycota; class Glomeromycetes; order Diversisporales; family Acaulosporaceae; genus Acaulospora; species Acaulospora colombiana. The sequence goes on from CAJVPT010006269.1 coordinate 2,711, forward strand.
CAAATTCATGGTACAACACTTCTCCATCACACAGACCATTCTGAATTTTTACCAATTGCAATTCCATGCGTGGTCCTATCTCAGATAATTTTATTGCGCGCTGGTCGAATTTTTTGTTAGCCCTGCCAATAAAATCCTGTGCTAGTGTGACAGTCTCCCCCGCACTACTCTCCGCTTCGCTATCCGATACGCGCCTCTCCCTGGAAAGCAATGAGGATAAGGTAAAATGAGATAGACACACTTACTTAAACTAAATGTGATGATTGAATAGAAACCTTAACACATATTCACTAATGTCCTCATAATTATGTAAATCTGGTATGTGATCTGTAACCACCCGCCTAACACTTTTGCTTATACCAACAGGCTTCACTCCGATGCTGTAATGCCTGAAATCGATGTGTTTTGTATCAGAATTGTAATTCAACAGAACGACCCTTCGCGCATCAGCCAAACGCATCTTTCACATAATGAATTTTGATCACAATTTGGGGTTAATTGACTTTGTAAATATAGTAAAGGGAGGTATTGACTTTTAGGGACCTACGTTGTTAACATTGATTGAAGGAAACATGCCTTGGAACATGCTTGACATTAACTCTAGATGTTTTTCCTCTTTACCAAAATTATTTAATACGAGCTGTACGAGAAATAACGATTAACATTAAATTCATCTGCTGGACACAAAGATTGATGGAGACACCGACCAATGGTGGAGTCCTGAACTCGGAGTTTAAGCTTTGGGGGTTAATCTGCGCAGATAAAACATCCCTTATCAACGAATACCTCAAGACCTTGAAGCATAACGTAGGTCCCCTCGGCGTTCTTGCCAACCTGAAATTGGTACCATTTTCCGTTTGCGTAAATATTAAGAAATGAGTTATCCCTAATTGACCTGATACCGCTACAAAATCTTTTAATCTATTACTTTTACGTTCCTAAGAGTTGAAAGTTGAAACGGTAGAAACGCGTGTTCTGATTTTCATTATAAAAATTTTGAATTGAAAACCGTTCAAAAATTAAACTAACTCTCTTACTCTCAATTTTATAGCAGTATGTGGCTCCATGACTTTGCGCATATCTCGAACCAGGTTGGTCACGGAATTCCCAACTTTGCCTGATTTAAAGACAAAGCTTTTTGGAATTTTTGGTGCATTGGGAGTTGCACTTTCATCCAACGGAACGTGGGTTCTCCTCTTTCTCTATTGTCATAGGAAAAAAAAAAAATGTGTTGGCATAGGGAGAGATTCGAAAGGGAAGCAATTAAAAATAAAATATACCCGTCTTGCCATTCCGAGGTGAAAAAAAAAAAAAAAAGAGGACGATTATCGTTCTACTCACGTGCGAATGTAAAATCATTGTTCACTAAATTAAGTGCATAGGATCACATGACTTAGTTACAAGTCCGAATCTTAATCAAGTCGAATCAGATCGAAAACTTTGGAAAACTTATGCTTTCGCGATACCCAACGTTTGCGTCGTCTCCTACCGTTTAACATAACATGACATCAGCATATACTTGTAAGTGGGGAAACTGTTCGGAGAGTTTCGAATCCATGATCCATCTTTGGAAACATATAGAAAATCACGTCGATAACTCTAAACCAAGGATTGTGCACCTTCTTGACGACGACGACGAAGGTAAACCAGTTGAATGTTTTCTTGTCTCGTAAGTAACTATCTTAAGAAAGGCACACGTCCCCTTACGAGAATAGTTTCAGAAACTAATGTAGCAGGTGCGCCGGCGTCGTCCTCTATAAACGGATCCGCAATAAAATCGCCAAAAGTAGTTCCTTCTCAATTAGAAGGAGACATGTCGAGCGGGTCGAGTAGTGTTGTCCCGTCATCGGACATGCGAACAAATGCAACCTCAATTTCAAAGAGTCCTTCACAACAATCCACGGTCAACTCAATAATACCTGGTGAACGACAATTACAATTACAACAGCAAGCAGCCCAACCGACGAATCAATATGTGCAGTCATTTTCTCAACAGCAGACGCAAGTATTGACAAACTCACAACTATACTCGTCAATCGCCAATCCACGCGCGCTTCAATTGCGCCAAACGGTTGCTAATTCTTTCTTGATCCAACCTCACGCGGGACAAATTTCTTCGTACACCGGAATGCAGCATTTAATGAGACCTCAACAGACCCTTCAATCACAACAACCCATTCAGATGATGACGAATACGATGCCCTCACACATGATAACGCAACTATTAATCGAGCAGGGAATGCAAAATCCGATTTACGGTTTACATTATCAGCAAATACAATCTGTGGGTGCAATTCCATCGTCAATACAACCTATCGGAGGAACACTACAAACAAACGCCCTCGCGGGAAGTGTATCATCCAATTCCAATTCCATCACTGAAAATGCCATGGTAGCTCAAGGTTCCGTCGTATCACCATCGGTAACATCCGACATTCGAGTGCCCACCACTAATGTTAATAGGGCTTCTATAAATTTACAAAATCAGGTGGCTGAGTTTGGAGGCTTTCCTTCGGTTGGTCATAGGGATGGTAAAAATTGAAAGCAGTGTAAGTCAAAATAAACAAATTGAAAATTTTCATGTAAAAATTTATTATCATTAATGTATCCTAGTATGAATGACTCTTTTGGAACCTCCCCCCCTTTTTTTTTTTTTTTGCTACATTCAAACTGATTGAATATGATCTCGTCACGGCGATGTAAAGAATACGGCAGGTGTTTGAGTGCTCGTTCGAAATAACAAACGTTACAGGTCGGGCATTCTCAGAATGGACCTTCCTTCATTCTTTGCGTGTTGATGCAGCTTTTTAAAAATATCGCTATTTAGCCATCGTTTTGGAACAGGTTTCTTCTCGGTGACAAAATAGTATATATCCCAATCTGGAAAATTCAATAATTCATCGTACTCTTGTAACTCTCGCTCGGAAAATTCATGCAAATACTTTTTCGCAAAGGTCGAAAGGATCAGATCGGTCTCTAGAATTCCTCTTTTGCGTGATTGATAAATTAATCTCGATCGTTTTTGAAGGATTGTTTCGTTGGGACGTGAGATCGGTGATAACTCGATTTTCCCGTCTTGTTGAGAAATTGAAGGTGGCAAACTGCTCTTATTGTTGCTCGACGAAAGGCATCGAGTTACGGTCGAACGAGAAAACAGCGAACTGATGGAAGGTGTAATCAATCTAGCACCTTTGAAGGTCGTCTGGCAAAACATTCTTGGATCCTCGATTCAAACTTTGCACACCGCATATTGTTGTGTAACTTCATTGCTTGCGTAATGATGAACAAACCTCGTGCCCAGCCCCCTGGGTGATCTAACCATAAAAGGCCGCTCACTGTTGTAAATTGAATGAGAAAAACGTGGAAACGAATGACTATGCAATTAGTCACAGGTCATGTGGACAACTGTAAATTATTTATCCTCATACGAAATTTGACCTTTCTTTAAAAATACAAATATAAAATTTATGATGTCAAAAATGTAATAAATATCAAAAAAAAAAAAAATTGGGGGATTTTCGTTTTTTTTCCTTTCTCCGACAACCTTCTGAAATGGGAAGCTACCAGAACACTAATTATGATCCAGAAGAAACTGCCGGCTTATTATCTAGCCCTGGACCGGAACAAAGAAAGGTTCGTGATGACCGTTCTATGACCAGTTGTGCTAACCAATTGACTATGGTTTCTTTGAATTTCTCATTTCCCGCCGATTTTTTTTTCTTTTTCAGGCAAGGAGGAATTTGATATTAGTGTTTCTTGGCGCAGTTTTTATTTCTCTCATAGCGATAGGAGTCATCGCAGTATGGACTGAAGTAAGCTATGGTAAGTTATTTCACGGAGTTCTCTGTCACGTGACCGAAACTTACACCGTCCTCTTGACTTTCAAGGATTACCGACAAAGCGGAATGTAATATTAATGATTTCGGATGGTTTCGGACCCGCATCAGAAACATTCGCTCGCGATTATTATCAGTATGTCAACGATTTGCCGTACAACTATGTTACCCCGTTGGACAAAATACTCGTTGGTTCGTCTAGGACCAGATCTTCTAATAGTCTGGTCACCGATTCTGCCGCCGGTGCGACGGCTTTTTCTTGCATCATGAAAACGTACAACGGAGCTATTGGAGGTCTCATTTCAATATATGTGCATTTCAGGAAGTAACAATGACATCCGATATTGATGTTTCTTGATATTCGATAAATCGTAGTGAATCCCGAAGGATCTCCATGTGGCACTATCCTTGAAGCGGCAAAAGAAATTGGAATGGTAACGGGACTGGTGGTAACAAGTAGAATCACTCATGCAACGCCAGCTTCATTTTCTGCTCATGTCGTTTCGAGAAACTTGGAATACAATATTGCCACGCAACAGATTGGGGATTATCCTTTGGGAAGAAATGTCGATTTAATGTTTGGCGGTGGAAGATGTTATTTCTTGCCGAATTCTAGTGAGGGCAGCTGTAGACCTGATACGAGAGACGTGTTGTCAGAAGCCAAGAAGCTCGGGTTTCATTACCTATCCACTCGTGAAGAATTCGATAAACTCGAAACCAACTCGCAAAGGTAGCAGCATTCTATCGAAGTATACACCCAAATATTAATATGCATGATTAACAATCTATTGTTTGATCAACCATACATAGTACCCCACTACTTGGCTTATTCACTCTTGACGTAAATGATTTTTCGCGATTCATATTCAAATTCGCCTTCCGTTAAAACATAAACCCTTTATATACACAAGTATCACCTTGTTTTCCCCAGCATATGTCTTACGAGATAGATCGTGATGCCACCGAAGAACCGTCCTTAAGGGAGATGTCTGAAAAGGCTATTGGAATCCTTGAATCTCTGACCGCAAATAGCGATAAGGGATTTTTCCTAATGATAGAAGGAAGTCGAATTGGTAAATATACGTGTCTTTTGTTTTTCTTGAGTTTCGCTTTTGTAACTTTTGATGATAATCTTTAATTGTTACGTCTTTATTTGCCTGATCCAGATATGGCCGCACATTCGTAAGTAATATTTAATCGAAGTTTGGAAGAAATTCAAGATTATTCAATAACAACATTCGATTACAGGAACGATCCAGGTACCCATGTTCATGAAATTCTGGCTTATCATCAAACAGTTGAGGCTGTTCGTAATTACGTTGATAATCATCCTGGTACTGTTGTGATCTCGGTACGATGTTTTTTTTTTTTTTTTAAAGTCGATCCTCCCAACGTTAGATGAGCTTTAACCAACGATGACAATTAGGTCAGCGATCATGAGACCGGCGGTCTGTCTCTAGCCCGTCAAATTAATGCTAGTTATCCAGAATACTTGTGGTAGGATACTTTTTATTTTCCCTTAATTGAAGAAGTTGGACCATTTATAATACGTTTATTTTCTTAGGTATCCGGATGTGATAAGTCGTATCAAGAATTCTTCATATGCGCTTGCAGTTCAACTAAGCAATTACTGGAAGGATGACCGATTAAAGTTCATAAATGAAACTGTACTTCGTGGAAGTTTGGGAATTGATGATTTCACCGATGAAGAAGTAGCCTTTTTGAATAAAAATCAAACGAATCAAGCTTACGAATATTATCTAGCTAATTTAACCAGTTGGAGAGCTCAGTTAGGGGTAATTAATTAGACTTCTTATTTGGTGGTTATCTCCTTATTTTATCACGTGCTGAGGGCTCTTAATTTTAGTGGGCAACACATGGTCACTCGAGCGTTGACGTGAACCTTTATGCTCACGGAGATAATTCCGAGATGTTACGCGGGAATCATGAGGTATACCTTATTATTATTGATACACTTTTCTGAAAATTTATTTTAACATTAAATTAATTGCAGAACACTTACATTGGCGAATTCATAAAAGACTACCTTAATTTGGATTTGGATGCCATTACTTTGAAACTAAATAGGTTTGTGAATGAATAATAACTATTATGAATTTTTCGTTATTAACCTATTTTCTCACAATTATTTATCTATTGTTTGTTATTGGTGCAATTAGTAATAACAGTAAGTGACTTTGCTTATCTCTTTATCTTCGACTTATTGCAGCATAAAGGCATTAACCTTTTTTTAATCGTATTGTATCTAGATACCTTCCATCTTTCCGACCCCAGCATTACCAATTACAATGCCGACCATCTGGCACATTATCATCATCTTCATTAATAGTAATTAAAGTTTGTTAAATTCATCCTAGATCCGGACTAGTACCATCAATTTATCGAATCCTTACTTTAAATAAATACCATAACTATACGTCTAACCATTTTTAATTTTATATTTAATTATATACTGTATCTAATTTATTGAATACAATAAAAATAAACAATAATTTTAGCAAAAATAAAATTTAGTTTTGAAATATTATATTATTTTAAGAAATAGATTTTTAAAAAATTTTAATCAATTTAAAGGAATTAGTCTAGAAAGTTTATTTGATTGAAATAGAACTTGATCAAAATGGAAGCAAACCAATTCTAATTTTTATTCAATAAAATTTTTTTATTATTTGATAAACCTAATTAAAAAAATAAAATTAATATATCATATTATTATTGATCTATGGATCAATATAGTGCTCCCAGGTTACAATCACAAGGTTTGTAATTCAATATTACTTAAGAACCAAATAAAAAATTATTCTTCTGATTAGGTTTACCAGTTATCCTATAAAAGTCATATCCAATTATCTGGAATTAGCTTAAAATTGGATTAAGTTATATGAAAATGGGACTTTTGACCTTCCATCTATTAGAGACTGAAATCTAAAGTCATACTATTAAAAGGATTATATGAAGAAAGGCTTCTGATCTAATCTCCTATAAATGTTCCAGAATTCCTTTACCCTGGTAGCCTCCAGGACACACACTTTCCTAGCTCAGGATATTCCAATCTAATGTTTTGCTTAATTTAAAATCAATTAATAGGAACTGATTTAATGCTACAAGTAATAACAAAGAAAGTAATATACCTTTTTCTGAGATCTGATCAAATAATATCTAAAAATATTGGAAGATAATATATATTCCATTAAGTATATACAAAAAGAATTAAGTTTAATGAAATAATATAAATAAAATATTTTATAACTTTATACTAAACTAATCTAATATTATCATTGATAACTGTATATTAATTATCTGGTCACTAACTAGATATATCCACTCTCAGAGTAATAATAGATCTAGCTAGATTAACTGTCACTAGTTGAAAAATATTTATTCAATATAATATTACTCATTTAATATTCATAAAAAAAAAATAAATAATTTAGTATATTAATGATATAAATAAATCATCAATCAATTTATATCATATAATTTAGTATAAATATTATAAATTGTTAATTAATTTTACTACATAAATTGTCAATCAATTTCTACTATATAATTCAGTATTATTTATCATATAATTTTCATCATTTTTATTATATATTTCATTAAAATTTTTTTTAAAAAATCATTAGACATTTATCAAAATTAACACATTTATCAAATTTTTAATTATATATTATATTTATAATTTAGAAAAATTACAGTTAAATATTTGTGAGAGTCTTGTCGATTTGAGATTCTATATCTAAATGGAATAAATTAATAAAAAATATTATGAATAAGGATTAGGTATTCACATTTAATTGGATAAAATTTGATATTCCACAATTCAACATTTATGTTATTTTCAGATCTGAAATAAAATCTATTTTCTATTAAATTAACTGGTTTGTACTATTGAATAAAGACTAATCGATGTTCAATAACATTATTCAAAAAGTTTTACCAAATGTGTAAAGAAGAATTGAACTTGTCTCAGATATAAATTAACATTTCTATTGTGATTTACAAATCTAGCTAATATAAATAAGTCCTTAATATTTTATGAGGATATAACAGAATTGAATATTTCACTTTCAATTTGATATCTACCATATTGATCTGTTCTATTTCAAATAATTATCAAATATTCATATCTTTTGTAAATAGTCTTTAAAAGTTCATAGTTTCATAGGATGTCTTATAATATTTGACTAATAAATATAATATTTTGACAGATACCTCTAAATTTGATTTTTTCAGATATAAAAGTTTACCTGAAAAATGTTTTGATCTATTGATTATTGTTTCATAAATATTATATGTATAGTTTAAAAATCAATATAACTTGTCAGCTAAAAACTGATCTAATTCAGAAATTGAACTAATACTTGATTAATTATTTAAAATTTCAAGCTCTTAATTATTAGAATAGAACATAATTAGATTAATAATTTGACAATTATTCATCAATCTTTACATTAATTCGGGTTCTATATTTCAGTGACTATTAGACAATAAATTTAGATCAAAAAAATTTGTTAGAATTCTACTTCTGAATATTAAATTTATTAAAAAATCTACCTAATATACTATTTATTCTCTCAAATGAAAAGCACCAAAATATATACAATGGCCTATAATCACACATGTATTCATATAAATGTAACAAAAGATGAAGATTCAAA